>JBAMNC010002132.1:0-226371 GCA_037902135.1 Cetoscarus ocellatus
GAAATGCCTGGAAAATATCAGATTTATTCAAGATCAGAGTTTTTGATCAACAATGAGTGTATTTCGGTGAGATAACAACAATTTCTAGTTTGTACTCTCAAATGTAGCAAAAATTAAGGAATTGGTGTTTACACTCAAAACCTGTCTACAACCTGAGGAAATCACTGGGAAAGGATCATTCACTGCTCAAAACTGAAATGCCTGGAAAATATCAGATTTATTCAAGATCAGAGTTTTTGATCAAAAATGAGTGTATTTCGGTGAGATAATACCATTTACATCGTTTGTACTCTCAAATGAAGCCAGAATTAGGAATTGGTTTTTACACTCAAAACTTGTCTAAAACCTGAGGAAATCACTGGGAAAAGATCATTCACGGCTCAAAACTGAAGTGCCAGGAAAATATCAGATTTATTCAAGATCAGAGTTTTTGATCAAAAATGAGTGTATTTCGCTGAGATAACAGCATTTTCTAGTTTGTACTCTCAAATGCAGCAAAAATTAGGAATTGGTTTTTACACTCAAAACTTGTCTAAAACCTGAGGAAATCACTGGGAAAAGATCATTCACGGCTCAAAACTGAAGTGCCAGGAAAATATCAGATTTATTCAAGAACAGAGTTTTTGATCAACAATGAGTGTATTTCGGTGAGATAACAGCATTTTCTAGTTTGTACTCTAAAATGCAGCAAAAATTAAGGAATTGGTTATTACACTCAAAACTTGTCTGAAACCTGAGTAAATCACTGGGAAAAGATCATTCACGGCTCAAAACTGAATTGCCAGGAAAATATCAGATTTATTCAAGATCAGAGTTTTTGATCAACAATGAGTGTATTTCGCTGAGATAACTCCATTTTCTAGTTTGTACTTTCAAATGCAGCCAGAATTAGGAATTGGTTTTTACACTCAAAACTTTTCTACAAACTTCGTACATCACTGGGAAAAGACCATTCACGGCTTAAAACTGAAGTGCCAGGAAAATATCAGATTTATTCAAGAACAGAGTTTTTGATCAAAAATGAGTGTATTTCGCTGAGATAAATGCATTGTCCAGTTTGTACTCTCAAATGCAGCAAAAATTCGGAATTGGTTTTTACTCTCAAAACTTGTCTAAAACCTGAGGAAATCACTGGGAAAAGATCCTTCACGGCTCAAAACTGAAGTGCCAGGAAAATATCAGATTTATTCAAGAACAGAGTTTTTTATCAACAATGAGTGTATTTCGCTGAGATAACACCATTTTGATAGTTTGTACTCTGAAATGCAGCAAAAATTGGGAATTGGTTTTTACACTCAAAACTTGTGTGGTGTAAAATTATCGTACAATGTCTTGTTGGTATCACTGTTTATTAACGAGTTCCACTTTACTCATACTTTTAATGTTTTTAGCTTTTTTAACATACTTTCAATAATGGAATGTTGAATGTTGGTCTGTTGGTCACTAACTCAAGTAACTTTCGTTTTTTTAGCATTAGCTGGGAGTAGTAGTTATATAGTATCATACAAATACAGCATATGTAACATTGTTGATATTACCAGGCACATATTTTACCTTATTTTGGGTTTTGCATTCAAGGACAGATTACCTTATATACTGGGCCTGTACGACACCTAAGCCTTTTATGCATAATTTTATATCAGCCATAATAATATTATTATAATATTCCTACATTTACATTTTATAATGTTTATATATTCTCTGGAATATTTGGTCACATATACACGTCAAACGCCAGCATTTAATGTTATTGAGAGGTCCTTACTGAATGTAAAAATGGGTTCAGAGTGTATTGACTACTCAGGGTCTTACATTAGTTAGAAATGACCACAGAATGTATGTTTCAAGATTGTTTTAATAATATATCATAATCTCACAATGTAGTTAGAAGTATCACACAGAATATTATGCCTGTAAAGGTTTTTTGGTCATATTAAGGTAATTTTTTTATATATGTGAGTAAATATAAGGATCTCACCAACATAATTAAAAGTTTTTTTCCTACTCCATAGAGCCTTGATACATATCTAATGGAGTCCATGGTTCAAAGTTGTAAATATTAAACTCAGGACAAGTATTCAAAGAAAGAACATCATGTACAGAACATTCTGTTCCAAAGCCAGGAGCAGGAAAAGCACGACCATATTTGGAACTAAGTGGGAAGCCAACTTGGAGCATGTCAGCCATTTTGTGTAACACCATAGAATTAAGAAAGAAATATGCCTGGTTGTGCCTTATAGCTGAATATAAATAACCTCTGGACTCCATGGGATTGTATAAAGGCCTATGGGAGGATAAATTACAAAATTATAATTAAGAATTAAAGAAAGTGAATGTTAAAAGGAGAGAGGGAGGGACCCTTCTGGAGCCTTCGAGAAGACGGGAGGAGACCCTCCCATCGGCTATATAACGTACATACCATAACTCAAGCTTCAGTTGTTCAGTTGTTCAGGAGTTGTTCAGGAGTTGTTCAGGAGTTGTTCTAGGGTGTCATGACACAAATCATCTCCCGTTTGTTATTTTTCATCTTGTGACAGTAATAAAAGAGTTTCTGGAAAGGGGACTTTGCCTGCGTTCATGTTTCTTTGAACAGCGAAAGGACAAATTTTTACATCTGTTTTTCATCTTAGCTGCCATTCCTGCGCAGAAGTTACGAGCCAGCTCATTTGGTATTTACTGAGAAAATGAGACTCTACACTTGTCTAAAAACTGCGTACATCACTGGGAAAAGATCATTCACGGGTCAAAACTGAAGTGCCAGGAAAATATCAGATTTATTCAAGATCAGAGTTTTTGATCAAAAATGAGTGTATTTCGGTGAGATAACAGCATTTTCTAGTTTGTACTCTCAAATGCAGCAAAAATTAGGAATTGGTTTTTACACTCAAAACTTGTCTGAAACCTGAAGAAATCACTGGGAAAAGATTCTTCACGGCTCAAAACTGAAGTGCCAGGAAAATATCAGATTTATTCAAGAACAGGGTTTTTGATCAAAAATGAGAGTATTTCGCTAAGAAAACACCATTTTCAGGTCTGTACTTTATAATGGAGCAACAAATAGGAATTGGTTTTTACACTCAAAACTTGTCTATATCCGGAGGAAATCACTGGGAAAAGATCATTCATGGCTCAAAACTGAAGTGCCAGGAAAATTTCAGATTTATTCAAGATCAGAGTTTTTAATCCAAAATGAGTGTATTTCGCTGAGATAACACCATTTTGATTGTTTGTATTCTGAAATGCAGCAAAAATTAGGAATTGGTTTTTACACTCAAAACTTGTCTGAAACCTGAGTAAATCACTGGGAAAAGATCCTTCACGGCTCAAAACTGAAGTGCCAGGAAAATATCAGATTTATTCAAGAACAGGGTTTTTGATCAAAAATGAGAGTATTTCGCTAAGAAAACACCATTTTCTAGTTTGTACTTTATAATGGAGCAACAAATAGGAATTGGTTTTTACACTCAAAACTTGTCTATATCCGGAGGAAAGCACTGGGAAAAGATCATTCACGGGTCAAAACTGAAGTGCCAGGAAAATTTCAGATTTATTCAAGATCAGAGTTTTTGATCCAAAATGAGTGTATTTCGCTGAGATAACACCATTTTGATAGTTTGTATTCTCAAATGCAGCAAAAATTAGGAATTGGTTTTTACACTCAAAACTTGTCTAAAACCTGAGGAAATCACTGGGAAAAGATCCTTCACGGCTCAAAACTGAAGTGCCAGGAAAATATCAGATTTATTCAAGATCAGAGTTTTTGATCAACAATGAGTGTATTTCGTTGAGATAATACCATTTACATCGTTTGTACTCTCAAATGCAGCAAAAATTAGGAATTGGTTTTTACGCTCAAAATTTGTCTAAAACCTGAGCAAATCACTGGGAAAAGATCCTTCACGGCTCAAAACTTAAGTGTCAGGTAAATATCAGATTTATTCAAGATCAGAGTTTTTGATCAAAAATGAGTGTATTTCGCTGAGATAACGGCATTTTCTAGTTTGTACTCTAAAATGCAGCAAAATTTAGGAATTGGCTTTTACACTCAAAACTTGTCTAAAACCTGAGGAAATCACTGGGAAAGGATCCTTCACGGCTCAAAACTGAAGTGCCAGGAAAATATCAGATTTATTCAAGATCAGAGTTTTTGATCAACAATGAGTGTATTTCGTTGAGATAATACCATTTACATCGTTTGTACTGTCAAATGCTGCAAAAATTAGGAATTGGTTTTTACACTCAAAACTTGTCTAAAACCTGAGTACATCACTTGGAAAAGATCATTCACTCCTCAAAACTGAAATGCCTGGAAAATATCAGATTTATTCAAGATCAGAGTTTTTGATCAAAAATGAGTGTATTTCGGTGAGATGATACCATTTACATCGTTTGTACTCTCAAATGAAGCCAGAATTAGGAATTGGTTTTTACACTCAAAACTTGTCTAAAACCTGAGTACATCACTTGGAAAAGATCATTCACGACTTAAAACTGAAGTGCTAGGAAAATATCAGATTTATTCAAGAACAGAGTTTTTGATCAAAAATGAATGTATTTCGCTGAGATAACACCATTTTGATAGTTTGTACTCTCAAATGTAGCGAAAATTAAGGAATTGGTGTTTACACTCAAAACTTGTCTAAAACCTGAGTACATCACTGGATAAAGGTCATTTACGGCTCAAAACTGAAGTGCCAGGAAAATATCAGATTTATTCAAGAACAGAGTTTTTGATCAAAAATGAGTGTATTTCGGTGAGATAACACCATTTAGATTTTTTGTACTCTAAAATGCAGCAAAAATGAGGAATTGGTTTTTACACTCAAAACTTGTCTAAAACCTGAGTACATCACTGGGAAAAGATCATTTACGGCTCCAAACTGAAGTGCCAGGAAAATATCAGATTTATTCACGATCACAGTTTTTGATCTAAAATGAGTGTATTTCGCTGAGATAACACCATTTACATAGTTTGTACTCTCAAATGCAGCAAAAATTAGGAATTGGTTTTTACACTCAAAACTTGTCTAAAAGGTGAGTAAATAACTTGGAAAAGATCATTTGCAGCTCAAAACTGAAGTGCCAGAAAAATATCAGATTTATTCAAGAACAGAGTTTTTGATCAAAAATGAGTGTATTTCGGTGAGATAACAGCATTTTCTAGTTTGTACTCTAAAATGCAGCAAAAATTAGGAATTGGTTTTTACACTCAAAACTTTTCTAAAACATGAGTACATCACTGGGAAAAGATCATTTACGGCTCCAAACTGAAGTGCCAGGAAAATATCAGATTTATTCAAGAACAGGGTTTTTGATCAAAAATGAGTGTATTTCACTAAGATAACACCATTTTCTAGTTTGTACTCTAATATGCAGCAAAAATTTGAAATTGGTTATGAGACACAAACACTTGTCTCCTAAAAGAATCACTGTAAAAACATCATTAAGAGTTAAAAACTGAAGTGCCAGGAAAATATCAGTTTGATACAAAATCAGCATTTTTGCTCAATTATATTTGATGTAGCTAAGACAGCACTATTTTGATATTTTGTACTCTAAAATGTAGCAAAAGTTTAAAATTGGTTATGAAAGACAAACACTTGTCTCCAAAAATGTGTAAATCGAAAAGATCATTAAGTGCTAAAAACACAAGTTCCAGAAAATATCAATTTTATTCCAAACCAGCATTTTTGATCAAAAATATTTGATGTAGCTGAAATAATTCAATTTTGATATTTTGTACTCTAAAATGGAGCAACAATTTGAAATTGGTTATGAGAGACAAACACTTGTCTCCAAAAAATGCGTAAATCACTGGGACAAGATCATTAAGAGCTAAAAACTGTAGTGCCAGGAAAATATCAGCTTTATAGAAAACGAGCATTTTTGGTCAGAAATATGCGTATTTAGCTAAGATAGCTCCATTTTGATATTTTGCAATCTAAAATGCAGCAATTGTATGAAATTGGTTATGAGAGAGAAACAATTGTCTCCAAAAATGCGTAAATCACTGGGAAAAGATCATTAAGAGCTAAAAACTGAAATACCAGGAAAATATCAGTTTTATTCCAAACCAGCATTTTTGATCAAATATATTTGATGTAGCTGAGACAGCAAAAGTTTGATATTCTGTACTCTAAAATGGAGCAACCATTTGAAATTGGTTATGAGAGACAAACACTTGTCTCCAAAAATGTGTAAATCACTGGAAAACATGACTAAGAGCTAAAAACTAAAGTGCCAGAAAAATATCAGTTTTATTCCAAACCAGCATTTTTGATCAAAAATATTTGATGTAGCTGAGATAATTCAATTTTGATATTTTGTACTCTAAAATGCAGCAAAAATTTGAAGTTGGTTGTGAGAGACAAACACTTGTCTCCAAAAATGCGTAAATCACTGGGAAAAGATCATTAAGGGCTAAAAACCTAAGTGCCAGGAAAATATCAGTTTTATTCAAAACCAGCATTTTTGATCAAATATATTTGATGTAGCTGAGACAGCACCATTTTGATATTTTGTACTCTAAAATGGAGCAACAATTTGAAATTGGTTATGAGAGACAAACACTTGTCTCCAAAAATGCGTAAATCACTGGGACAAGATCATTAAGAGCTAAAAACTGAAGTGCCAGGAAAATATCAGTTTTATTCAAAACCAGCATTTTTGGTCAAATATAAGCGTTTTTAGCTAAGATAACTCCATTTTGATGTTTTGCACTCTAAAATGTAGCAAAAGTTTGAAATTGGTTATGAAAGACAAACACTTGTCTCCAAAAATGCGTAAATCACTGGGAAAAGATCATTAAATGCTAAAAACTGAAGTGCTAAAAAAATATCAGTTTTATTCAAACCAGTAGTTTTGATCAAATATATGTGTATTTAGCTAAGATAACTCCATATTGATATTTTGTACTCTAAAATGCAGCAAAAGTTTGAAATTAGTTATCAGAGACAAACACTTGTCTCCAAAAATGTGTAAATCACTGGGAAAAGATCATTAAGAGCTAAAACCTGAAGTGCCAGGCGTATGATTTGTTTTATACAAAACCAGCAATTTTGATGAAATATAAGCATACCCAGGCAGCCTGCCGACTCGGCCTGATTCTGGCTGAGTTATGGCAATTCTGGTTGTCTACCGGCAACCGTTTTATCTTAAGTGAACCAGATCTGGGCCAGATCTGTTTGACAGATTTGGCTGTGTTTCGGTTGTGTGCAATTGGCCCAATTTTGGGCTACTTCTGGCAGATTGGCACATTTAAATTATAGATTAAAGTAGACACAATTTCCATTCTCTGTATTAACTAATTGATATTTCTTTCAATATGTGATATTAATTTTAAAATGGGGAAACAAAAAATAAACTGTTTTATATATATATGTAAACTATTTATATTTTTGATGTGTGACTCTCAATTTAATAATTTTTACTGTCACTTTTTTAAGGTATATGATTGTTATTATTGTCATAATTATTGATTATTTTTTATTAATCATATTATCTATTGTTCATATTACTATTATTATTATTGTTATTGTTTTTATCATCATGTTATGATATGATTGTGATAATGTGTGTGTGTCTGTCTGTGTGTGGGTGTGGGTTTGTGCGTCCACGCGAGCTCTCTGGCTGCGGTGGCTCCGCTGTCTATGCACATTAACATTGCCAACCCCGTACCGGCGTTTCCGCCTACATCACACACAATTTCGGCTCGTGGCCGCGAGTTAGAGACTTTTTTTTTTCATTATTTTTTTCTGCCCGGCGATTACATCACACATTCTGCCTCCATTGAGGCGAGGGTGCGTTCCATTTGTACTGGGAAGTCGGGATTTCTGATTTCCGAGTAAGAAACTTCAACTGGAACGCCCCCCGAGGGTTGGAATTTCCTACTGGGAACTCGGGGAACCTCACCATCCCTGAGCTGACAATGGAAGATGGCTTCCCCCAGTATAAACAGTTATTAAGCTCCTGTAATTATCAGTTTATAAGCACTTCTGACAAGTGTTTGTCACACCAAGTCAGTCGTTTACATAGTATTGTTCAACTTATATTTATAGAAATGCTGCCATAGTGTAATTTACATTCCTCATGTGGTATTTGTGAACTAAAACGCAGGGCGTGCTAACAACGGCTAACACAACGGCTAACAATAGTCTGGTAGGTCGGCAGGTTTTTTTCCGACTTTTTAACTGTAACTCAAATGTAACTCGGCCATGACGTCACTACCAGTTACTAGAGTGCCTGGAGAGAGAGAGTGGCGACAACGGAAGTTCAAAAAGCTGGCCGATCACGTGGTTCATGTAGCCTCAAAAAGTTCCTGGAAGTGGTTGGCGGGCAATAAGTAACAGGAAAGCCACGATAATCTGTAAATAATGTCAAATAAATGCTTTGCTTTGTAATTTTTTTCCTTTTTATGTTAATTGCTTTGAACTCTGCTAAGTTTACTAAACCTGTATATTCGTTGAGAGCAATAAAAATCGTAATATTTCTGATGATGATATTTCTGATTTTTTAAAGATGAGTGAGGCAGACTGACGGATGACAGTGATTTCCCAATTGACTACTACGCAATAAATCTGACTCACAACAGCACAATAACTGTGTTCTAATATATGAATTCATTGCAAATAAATTGAATTCTAGCACTGTTTCTTATCTCTTGTTCCTTATAAATTGTATTAATTGCTTTGACTTGTTCTCTCTTTACTAAACCTGTGCATTTGTTGTCAGCAATAAACTGATATTTTGTCTTTTTTTCTAAACTTTCAGACTTGAGTGAGGCACACTTACAGGTGACAACCAATTATTTGTCAGTTCACTACACAAAAGGTCTGGACTTGCAACAGCATACTGATAACTGTGTTCTAATATTTTAATTCATTGCAAATAAACTGAGTTCTATCACTATCTAACTATTCCTGCTTATCCCAAACTTACTCTGAGGGATGCATAGTAAATCACACAGTCACTTTTTCCCAATGAACTGAAGACCACAATGAATTCCTTAAAAACTTTATCTACAGAAGTCAAACAGATCAACATAACAAGCTGTTTGTGTCATTTCCACTATGATGTCCTTGATACAGTCTTCACTATGGTGTACTGCGCTGCATGGGGTTGCTCCAGCCGCTCAGAGAAAGGTGTCCGCATGTATGGCTTTCCCAAAGACAGCGACAGAAGACGGACGTGGGTGGCTAAAATCAGAAGGAGCAATTTAGCTGTGACAGACTAAGATTTTAACGACAAAAAAATATGTGAGGCAATCACATTCAAACAATGCATTTGCACATTGACACACTTTCAAATACCAGACCACTAGGAAATTTGAAATTTATAATATATAAATATGATGTACTATCTAAATCCCAATTCCAGTCCAACCCCTCATGGACTCACTGACAGATCAAGTCTGCGAATGAGTCCTTTCTGCCCCCTTAATCCCTGTAAGTCTGACTTTGCATAAGGAAATTACCCACAGTTTAGAGTGTTGTGAAGACAAATACCATCAGATGCCATCAGTAAGTGTTTAAAAAAAAAAAAGGGGGGGGGGGGGGCTGTGGAGTAAATAAACAAACGTAGTCAGATATCTGCCAGTCTCTTTATTGTAAATGGACGTGAGCAAAAAAAAAACAAAGGAAAAGAAAAAGTTTACTGTCTGCATTTACATGTGGAGTTTGTGATAATTGCTGATTTGATCAGATCTGATCCAGGAACATTTTGTTTTGAGTCCGTCCCCCTCACACACCCTGTACTGTTGAAAATAAACTGTAAATTACCAGAGACCGGCGTCAACAACATTTTGTTGTCAAGGTAACATGTCACGAGAGTGGGTAAGTGCTGCTCTATTCATGGTTACAGCATTTGGACCCTTAGTCACTTACAGCCGACGTCAGGTAATTAATTAAGGTTCAGGGCCTGAGTTTTTAGGGGGCAGATTGGAATTGGGCCTCATAGTGTGTATTCAACCACTATGAGACATATTCTACACATCTGTACTCCTCGATAAAAGTGAGTTATTGAGTGTGAGAATTAAGCTGAAGTCACTCCCCAGGCACATTTTGAGGCGACCAGTTTGTCAAGACCAGCAAAGGCAAGACTAGGCTGAAGGAGGATGCGATACCAACCATCTTTGTGCATGGGCCAGTAGTCAGAAAGAGGAGGGCCCCTACTCCACGATGCCCCCTCTCACCTGCAAAGACAGGCTCCATATCTGCTGATCACAGCTACTGTATTAAAGATGACACAGGTATAATGTATATGAACTCTTGATAACCATACCAATATTTCTTGTTTGAGTGACAAAATTATTTTTGTATTGAAAAATGAACAGTGTAATATCTTCTACTTACACCAGTTTCTCAGATTGAGGAAAGAAAAGATGAGGAGTGTGAGAGAAGGGAAAGTGACGCAGAAGGAAGAGAGGACATGGCAGATGAGGAGAGACAGGGAGAGCTCACATCAGCCATTCAGGATAGCAGGGAGTCACCAACCATGGAATCACAGCTCCTAAAACAACTCAAAAAACAAGAAAATATAATAAAAAAAAAACAGAGCAGCACTGAGAAAAGTAAGACAGGAAAATGCAGTTCTCAAGAGGACAATGAAAATTAAGGACAAAAAAATCAAGAAAATGTTAAGCAAAGATCAGATTGAAGCATTAGGCCAGCTAACCACAAGAGGGATGAAATGGAGCAACGACACAGTGAAGAAGGCATTAAAACTTCGATTTGCTGCTGGTTTCACTGGCTACAAGGCCTTGCAGGACTTGCAGGACTTGCAGATTCCCCTGCCAGGAATTAGAACCCTGCAGAGAAGGATGCAGTCAGTTCGATTTGAGCCTGGTGTTTTAACAGAAGTATTTTGTACTGCACTGCATGACTGTGTATCAAAAAATCTCACTAATAGCAATAGTTAATATAATGTTTAGTTCGATTCCTTGAATATTTCATGATAATACCAATTTAGTACAATTTATTATGCCTGACCTACCTTACTGTATTTTCAGTCTTGTTCCACTCATTAACCTTGGCCTGCAGCATCACTGACACTCCACAACAAAGTGCTCCTTCTGTAAGTTTCCAAATATGCAAGATGATATCACCTGTTAGGGACATTTGTTATGACTGCTTCAATACCATTGCATCTATTATTGTTTACAGTCACACCATTTTTACTCACGCTCCTGCAAAGTGAAGTTGTTAAGTGCCATCATTGCTTCTTGACCCCACAGTACCAATTGCAGGTAACTGATAAACACTGAAAATATTACATATTTTTGTGTATGAGATAGATATGTAGATATGTCGACATACACATACATATATAGAAGAGACTGCTATGGTGACTATTCGCTGTGCATGCAGGCCTCCACACAACCTCACAACCCTGTGCACCGACGCCCAAAACAGAAAGGCAAATAAATAGTGGGATTTTTTTCCCCAAAAAATGCGTGCAAACAGCTCAAAATCAACCAGAACTTACATAAAGAAATGGTCAACAGTGGCTATTTGTATTTAATTCTTTCCTTTAACTCCAAGCGCTTTCTTTCTCCTTTCTTCTCCGTTGCCTTTCCCTCTGCTTGACTCGACTGCTCTGAAATCATTAATCAATTAAGTACAGCTGCAGCCAATCCTAGAGCAGGATTGAGTGAAGAGGGGGAGCAAAGCTGCATGCAGTAAATTACCAGTAAATTACACGTCAGGTGTCGCTTTCAGAGTAAAGCCTAGTTTCCATAATAATTACTATATATACACGGGGAAAATACGCTAACGTAATTAATTATTCGTGTCAATTTAATTTCGATGCCCTACTGATATGAAAATGTCATATTTTAAACATTTTACCTGGAACAAGTGTTGCTCCATACATGCTCTCCATTGAAATACATTGAGCGGCAGTTAGCTTGTGCTAACTTCCGGGAACTTTTGAGGGGCTCCATGTTCCGCCATTGCAGTGAAAAAAACTGAACCATTGCAGTAAACGTCAGTTGTCGCCACTCTCTCTCTCCAGGCACTCTACCAGTTAGGAGGTTGTCCCAGGACATGGTCTGTGATTGACGTCCCATTCAGATCAATTCAGGACTGTTGACAAGAGGTAAGTTTTAACCCAAATACTACACAGAAATCTTATTATAAGTTGTCATGTGCAGTATGTTGTACACCGTTTAATGGAGAAAGCGACCGACACATTTTTTTAAACTCTAAGTTTTTCTAGCCAAGCTAGCGGCTAACTGACGCTAGCCGAGGTGAATGGTACAGGTCCTCGCGATCTCTTAAACTAATTAAATATACCATCAACTGACTCCAAAACTCTGGTGTGGACAACTGGTAGCTTGCACAGTCACGACGATACGAAAAAAATAATCTAATATTACGAGGCAGAGCTATTTTTTAGCCGAATGCATATACTGGGCAGTGATTTCACGCCACGAAAGAAAGTAGTTCCAAGTTTTTGATTCATTTGTACCTAATTTTAGATCATTAAAAAATATTTTTTTCATAGCGCGGTAAATGTACAAGGTACTAGTTGTACACACGAGCATTGTGTGATCATTTTATAGTGTATTTAATAGTTTCAGATAGGAATGCAAGGTGAAAACTTTATTCCCTCTCTTTTATTCCCCCCTCCTTGGTTCGTCTCGCTCACGTCAGGTTGGCGGTCTTTATACAGTGGGTCTGTATAAATTACATTTCACTGATGACGTAAAAGAGCATGGAGAATGTTTGGACAACATTTCCAGGTTTCCCTTTGAGAATTATCTCAGTCAAATAAAGAAAATGGTCCGCAGCCCCCAGTTCCCAGTTGCACAAGTTGTGAGGCGAATGTCAGAGTCTAACAATGCAGTTTGTAATTCAGATAAAAATGAAAGCAAATTCAGAAAGCCAGACAGTGAGGGTCCGCTGTCATCGCACATCACGTGCAGCCATGCAGTACAAAGAAATTAGTCTTCCACAGTTTTGTGTCAAGGTATTCACAGGTGATAATTGCATCTGTTCTAACGGTACAGTTGGCATCGTCCGGAATATCTTTGTGGTTGATGGGGATCCATATTTGGTGTATAATGAGTTCACCCATTGTTCAAGCTTCTTTGACTACCCGATAAATTCATGCCAACTTGGAGTCTTCCTTCTTGCAGACCTGTCTCAGGAACTAAAATACACTAGAATGGATGAGACTGTGACAAAGTATGTACTCCTTCCATTCAGAGACAAATTTGTGAGCATGCCACTTCTCCATTTGTCATAACAGATTCATTTGAACGTGTACACAAGCACCTCAATCCTCTCGGGCCATATGAAATTTGTTTGAATTGTTTCGAAATTTGGTTTTATTTTTTTCCAAATTTAGCTTTTTCAATTTTAATTGTAATTTAGTTAAACATTTTTTTGTGTTTTTGAGACAGTCTCAAATAGATTTCTGAACTCAAATTTTGAAGCTTCCAATTCGGCATTTCTGCTGCTGCCCCCTTGGTTTTCAAGCAGCTAGAAATTAGTAACTTAAAAAAAAATCAGTTCAGAGGTTGCTGCTGGTAAATCACATGTAATGTAATAATTATATTTTTACAACACTTTTGATATTTACTTGGCACTGAGAAAATGTACAAATATGTGAAAAATGTGTAAATATATTTCTGTGAGGTGCCAACATAGTCTGGCTGCTGTTGACCACAGCTGGTGAGACTGATTCACAGAGACAATGATACACAGAGACAATGAAGAGGTGAAGCGTAGAGGCACCTAACCTTGTGCCTGTATATTGCCTTTTATTTTGAAGATAATGTACCACATTGTGGAATTTCACGACGAGGGAGGCACAGAGGTTGTTCCAGCCTCATGGGTCCAAGATGGCCGAAGCGTTTGGCCTCCCTACAATTCCAGGGAAAGATGCAACCGGGCCATAGTGAGAGAAGACCCTCCTGAGGAATCTTGGAAAACATATAATGTCAGGATCAGGGCCACAAAAGGTATGCTTTAATTATAATTTCATGGCTGGCAACCACAAATCACATTCAATTTATGGGTAACCATGAACAGAGAAAAGTATTGATTTCAGCATTTAGTCAATTAAATGTTAACTTTCATTTCCAGATACATATAACGAGGCACGGCTGCTGCTTCTAAGGGCCCTGCTTACATCAGATCTGACAGACGATGAGCACGACACTCGTCCAGCCCATAAGAAAAGGAAGTGAAGGTAATCTGGGATGGATACCAAGTTTGACACCAGTTCCTGATTGGTCAGTATCAGGAGCATTGATAAGGTCCTGGATTTTCTGTGTTGCTATCTGTATTTTAATAATGCTTTTAATTTGACCGTTCCCTAACGATGACGAAGTAGCACCAGTCTGTCTGACCACAGAGCTACATTTCTTTTTTATGTGCAGTTTTACAGTAAAATTAAATGTGGTGGCTCAGTGGTTAGCACTGTTGCCTCACAGCAAGAAGGTCGCAGGTTTGAACCCTGGTAACTTAATTTAATTTTGGGTGGAGAGTCATGGCCAAAGTAATGACCAACCAACTCGTCAAGATGATTAACTGGCGAGGGGTAAATGGGAAGAGTGCCTTTGAGCCACTTGCAATTAAGGATGTTGTCCTGAGTAAGTTGTTTTAGTATAATATAGTTGCTTAATTTTCTAAATCATTTTGGATAATACTGTTTTCTTTCTTAATGGGAGTTAGGGCTCCCACACAGGAAACTTAAAAGATGCAATGCATCATGCAAGCGTAAGATGTTTAGATCTGCGCCGGTCATAAATTGACGTCATCCCTGGCTGCACAGAAACGCTCGCAGCTTGTGTCAAAAATCAAATTAATAATAAAATCAGTTAACTTTTTTTATACTTTAACGAGACTTGAACACCACTTTCGTTACATTGGTGATAGGGGTGTAAATCACTAGTTTCGTCACGATACAATAAAGCAATACTGATTATTTGCTGATATCAAAAAATCTGTCAGGATCTGACATTGATTCAATTCAGGGGTCTGTGATCGATATGAGACAGTATCATTATGCTCATTTAACATCATCAGTACAACATTAGCTACAACATTTAATATGCCTATGGTGATTAACAGGTTTTAACTTTTAAGAAAATTGATTTATCAACTTTGAATACTTTTAAGACCCTGCGGATACCCTGAAATAAATTAAGTCAAAAAGTAAAATTAGGATTTTCTTGAGAATTGCTGTAACCTGCCTGTTCTTTTGTGTGTATTTTTAAGGAGCTGTGCGCCGAAATCAAAGCACTGCAGATGCATCTGATGGCGACATAGAGGCATACATCAAAAGGTAGCTGCAGCTTGCACCCGACAGGGACTAACAGCAATATTTAAATGTCACTTATGCACAAAATATTATCCAAACAAATAAATAAAATAAAACTTATTTCGCGCTGCAAGCATTGCTGTTTGCTGTACTTATTTTTCTGTTAAAACATCAAGAGCCACAAATTGATTTCAAAATTTCTCAAAATGGTTGCCAGTGGCAACTCTTAAAGTCAAGCCCTAGTGTGTCTGTGTCTATCTGTCTGTCTAACCGTGTGTTTATCTGTCTCTGTCTAACAGCGTATCTGTATCTGCTCCATCTTTTAGGTCTCCATTTGGTGCGCGTTTGCTGGGTACAAGGTAGAAGTTCAAAGTCCAAATCTCTACACCTTACTGTTTTTGTTCCGTTTTGCACTTTTGTTTGGCACTTTACTGATTTGCATATGTTTATTCAAAGTGACACTGCTCTTGTATGGATGTTACTGTTTATAAGCTATATTTGTCAAATGTTTTTAATTTTTACTGTGATAAATTGGACATTGCTGTTTCGGGGCTGTCACTTGTTACTTTACTGATGTTGAGCTTTACTCTTAAAGCCTCCACACACTGAGATTTGACTTTTCGGTGAGGGAGACTTTGCATCCAGCAGTTAAACTTTTGAAATTATTACTCTAAACAAAGAGGTGTATGCATATTGATAAATAAAAAAATCTCATTTGTCCATAACACAACCATTATAGACCCTGAAGGACGTTTTATAATCATTAATATATCAATTAACAATAGTCCGGTAACAATTGGCAATATCTACAGCCCAAACAATGATGATCCTTCTTTCATAACTTCTTTCATACCCTATCAAATGTATCCAACGGCCCAGTAATTATAGGAGGTGATTTCAACACAACTATAAACCCAACACTTGATAAATCTAATAGAGTAAAAACTAACCGCACCTGGCAATCTACTAATACCATAAAACAGTTCATGAGTGATCTTGGTCTTGGCGATGGCTGGCGACTACAACACCCATCAGTCAGAGAATATTCATTCTACTCACCAGTTCACCACTCCTACTAACGCATTGACCTCTTTCTGACCAGCAACTCAATTATATCACAGATCTCTGATTCAAAAATTCACCCCATAATCATTAGTGATCATGCCCCAGTAACACTCAGATGGGATCCTATTAACCAACCCAAACACACCACTAAATGGCGTTTTAACTCATCTCTTCTTAAAGACCCAGAATTTGACAGCTATCTCAGGAGAGAGTGGACATCCTTCCTTGAAATAAATGACTCCCCGGAGACATCACCCACCACTCTGTGGGAAACAGGTAAAGCAGTTCTACGAGGTAAAATCATATCATTCTCTGTCTATAAGAAAAAAAAGGAAAGGGGATATGAAATGAAACTAGAACAAAAAATAAAACTACTAGATACGCTGAATGCAAGCAACCCAACTGAAGAAACACAGAAAGAATTAAGAAAATATCAGTTCCAACTGAACGAGATCTTAAATAAGAGAGCCCAGTTTTTAATTCAGAGACTCAGACAAGAAAACTTCCATCACAACAATAAATCTGGTAAATATTTAGCAAATCTGATTAGACGAAATAAAGAGAGAACAACAATCGCAGCTATTAAAGACTCATCAGGGAAGCCTACCGATTCACCACAGGAAATAAATTAAATATTTAAAACATTTTACGCCGACCTTTACTCATCTACAAATGAACCAAGACAGGAAGACATAGACTCTTTTCTGAACAACATTGAACTTCCAAAGATTGTTCCAGAACAATCCAAAGCACTAGATTCACCAATAACAAAAACAGAACTTTTTACAGCCCTACGCCTCATGCCAAACAACAAAGCAGCAGGTCCTGATGGCTTCCCTGCTGAATTCTATAAACACTTCTGGCCTATTCTATCTCCTCTCTTTATGAGAGCAATAACTGAAATAAAATTAAAGTCTAGATTTCCAACACATATGAATACAGCTGAAATTTCACTCATCCAAAAACCTAATAAAGATCCAACGCTTCCATCAAACTATCGTCCAATCTCTTTAATCAATGTAGATATAAAAATCATCAGTAAAGCTCTAGCACACAGGATAGAAAAAAATAACTCCTTCTATAATTCACCACGATCAAACCGGCTTGACCAAAGGTAGACAGTCATCCAGTAACACACGTAGATTGTTCAACTTAATCCATTACTCATCATCACAACGGGAAGAAACCATCATAGCAACATTAGATGCAGAAAAAGCTTTTGACAGAGTAAACTGGAAAACTCTCTTCACTACTCTAAAAAAGTTTGGCTTCGGGGACTCATTTCTTCACTGGATCAAGATTCTGTACACTGCTCCTTCAGCTACTGTCACCACTAACGGACTAACCTCACAAAGTTTCACACTGCACAGGGGGACGAGGCAGGGATGCCCACTCTCTCCGTCGCTTTTCACCATCTTTATAGAGCCTTTGGCAGCAGCCATACGCCAGAACATCCACATCAAGGGAATTCAAACATCCCAAATTCAACATAAGATTAGTTTGTATGCTGATGACATTTTACTGTTTTTACAAGACCCTCAGTCATTTCTGCAGGAAACATTAAATCTCATTGAATCATTCTCCAAGATTTCAGATTACTCAATTAACTGGAACAAATCCTCTCTTCTTCCATTACATAACACCAGATGGGATGTAGCACGTCATATATCACCTATCCCCTTATGTTCAGGGCACATCACATACCTGGGCATTAATATTTCCTCCAGGCTGTCAGAATTGATCGGACTAAATTTCACCCCTTTGCTTAAAACAATAGACAATGACCTCCAGCGCTGGATGAACTTACCACTATCCATTGTAGGAAGAATAGCAACCATTAAAATGACAGTACTTCCAAAAATAAATTACCTTTTTTCAATGATTCCAATTCATCCAACACTCACCTGGTTCAAAGCTTTAAGATTCAATGTTCACTAAATTTTATTGGAAAAAGAAAACACCAAGGATCAAACTTACAACCCTACAAAAACCAAAATTGCAAGGAGGTCTTGATGCCCCACACATCCAACACTACTCTCTGGCAAATCAACTGCAGTATATATACAAATGGACACATCCAACTCAATCAGATATCAGCTGGTTAGATATAGAACAAACTATCTGTGAAAACATAACTATTTCAGACCTCCCATTCCTCAGTCAAACCATCAAGCATCATCCTTGTTTCAATGCAGGAACAATAGCTTCAACACTGACAGCCTGGTGGAAATTCCACAAAATCACAAACTCTAGCCTTGCACCATCCAATTTAACTCCAATCTGGCATAACCCTGATTTTCTAAGTAATAAAAAACCACTTAACCTGAATGCATGGGCTGAAAAAGGCATCACACATCTTAAACATATTTTTCACAATGACACCCTGGTCCCATTCCACCACCTGGTCCAGGAGTTTGGCATCAGGAACAATAGCTTCCTACGATATTTACAAGTTAAAACATCTATCAGTAGTATTATTATGGTCCATGGGGCGGTGCTTAATTTCGTAGGCGTTCCTATTGGCCACGTGTTAGTGACGTCATATGGCGGTCACGTGATGGTCATGTGATGATTTTGTTATCCCTCCCCTCGCCGGACCCCCACCTCCCTTACCCCCCCCTTACCCCATCTAACTAAGTTTGTTAGTTTCTTTAAGATTACATAACTCTTTAAGAATTACACCCAAAATAGAGAATAACTAAGGTCTGGGGCCAAAAACTCTTTAAGAAATACACCCAAAATAGAGAATAACTAGGTCTGATATCATCAAAATGGTGGCTTTCTCCATTGTGGGGAAGACAGCATGATGGTAGGGCTGGCAGAGACTGACTGATTCGTGCTAGGCAGTTAGCACTCTGTGATCGCCTGTTTCGGGGAGGGGTCAGTTACAGTAGCCAATCCGATGTCTCTCCTAGAGGCAATTTCAGGTGAAGCTGTTTGGTGTTTGCCATTCACAAAGACGACTTACGACAGGACAAAGCCGTCTAGTGAACCATCTTGAAGGACGTTTCTTTTGTTACTGTGACACAATGTCTTCAATGGGTAAGTGAGCTAAAATTTCACTTTACTTACTTTCTTAATCACTTTTTTCTCACATTTGTATTGAAAGTAACTTTTTGCTTCAAAGTTCTTATTTTTACAAAGTATAAAACAATTCTAAAATGTTCTTAAAGGACCTATTTACTCACTTTTTTCTCACATTTGTATTGAAAGTAACTTTTTGCTTCAAAGTTCTTATTTTTTCAAAGTATAAAACAATTCTACAATGTTCTTAAAGGATCTACTTATTAGGATTCCAGAACTGTGTGGCCAAACTGCAGGACCGTGAAAACATACCTCCTCCCAATCAAACAGGTAGGATTTTTTTCTTTATTCAATTATTTTTTATTTAATTATTTAAAAGGTTGTGTTTTAATCTCTTACAAATACTTTGTCTCTCTTACTATTTTTGGATCAATTAGCAGTTGAAAGAGTTCCAGGAGGCTGTGGTTTTTGGGATAGTGGTGTTTTACAGCAGCGGAGCCAAAACTTTAATGGTATAAACTAACAAAAAAATGAAGTTGATATGGGTGTAGAAGTTTTTAACAAAATGGGGAGATGGTCATATTGTATTCAGACTAGACATGGCAACAACAATAGCAGATAAGGGTGTGACTGTTTAAAGGGGGGATTTAAGATGTGAATATAAGAGACAGAATGTCTGGTAGAACATTAAAATAACAATATACAGGTTATAACTTTGTTCAATCACGGTAGCTTTAAATCTTTTTTTTCTTATCCCCCTGTGTTTGTTTCTATTTTTTAATGTAAAAACAAGACGAATTAGAGAAGGAGCCACCAAGATCTCTCAGTATTAAAGGCTGCAGGATCCGGGCGGCTTGGCTGAAAAGGAAACGTGAGAGAGAGGATCAATTGAGACAGGCCGTATCCAGCCTGAAGAAACCCTACAACACATTTGAAGTCCAGGATAGCAGGTTAGTATAATTTAGGCCGTCCACTGTGTTAAATACATGTTAATAATTCTGTTTTTTATTTCTTATTTATACAAGTGGATTGGAGTCTGCCTCCCAGGCACCTACATCTGACCCAGTGGGGGTTACAGACATTTTGGAGGACAGACATGAACTGGATGCAGATAAGGGTGTGACTGATCAGGGGGGACTGAGGTGTGAAAGTCACTCTCTAATCAACATCAAAGGTAAGTTTAGGGTGTAAATATAAGAGATAAGAGACAGCATGTATGGTAGAACATTAACATAACAATATACAGGTTTTACCATTGTTCAATCACAGTGGCTTTAAATCTTTCTTTCTTTTCCGCCTGTTTTCCATGGTTCTATTTTTTAATGTAAAAACACCAAAAAAACAAGACCATTTGGATAAGGAGGCACCAGGATCTCTCAGTCGAAAAGGACTCAAGTCCCGGGCAGCTTGGTTGAAGAGAAAGCGTGAACTAGAGGATCAACTAAGACAGGCAGTATCCAGTCTGAAGAAATCCAACAACACAGTTGAAGTTACCCAGGATATCAGGTATGATTAATATATTATATCCACTGGAGGTGTGTTAATTTCTTGTTAATAATTCTGTTTTTTTCTTATTTTTGAGCAGTGCCCCCCTACCATCTACATCTGTTCCAGAGGATGTGGTAGATAGTTTGGAGGACAGGCATGAACTGGATGTAGCGGTTGATGTGATTGTTCAGGAGAACCTGAGGGCCGATACCTGCAGTCAAGATAACCCGACTACAAGGTTTGTTCAGAGTTTTTTTTAAATGTTTTCTTGAGAATTTGCACTGAGTTAATGATTTTAGCTGTCATGCTTACATGTATCTGCTTCCTACAACAGGGCCTATATTGTTATAGATAAAGAGCAACCAGAGGAAACACCAAAGGAGCACAACACCTCCGAGTCTGACAACACCTCTGAGTCTGACGACCCCTCACAGTCTGACGGCACCTCCAAGTCTGACGACGCCTCAGACTCCTCACAGTCTGACAACACCTCCGAGTCTGACGATGCCTCAGACTCCTCAGACTCCTCACAGTCTGACGACACCTCCTAGTCTGACGGCACCTCAGACTCCTCACAGTCTGATGACACCTCGGAGTCTGACGGCACCTCAGAGTCTGACGACACCTTTTTTCAATAATATATCCGTGTGAACAGGCCAGTACGCAAATACCAGATCACCTCACTTTCTATGATTCCCTCACTTTTCCTAATCATCCTGACCATTTTAATATAAGCACAAGTTGTCCACCGCAGTCTGATTTTTCGTCAACCCCTTCCAACAAAAGATCAGAATCTGTAGAGGGTGACCTGCTTAATTTAAGTGGTTTTTCTGATTTGAATGCCTGCGATTGTGGTGATGGACTGTGTCTAGATCCTGAGGATTTGGTAAATCAGGGTCTGATTACAACACCACCACCTTTGCTTGCTGATGAAAACAAAGTCGATTTGTTTCCATCCAATTCAGAAAAGTTGGAAGAATTAAGGTTTTTACTAAATAACCTACTCTCCAACTTGGATAATCAGGTTAGTGGAATTGCCAGTTGTGTTCCAGGTGGTGTTGATTTAATACAGCCCCTCCACTCATCTTTTACTTTGTTTGGTCAGGAAATAGACAGTTATCTCACAGAGTTTAAAGAGCGGGTGGTCTCTGTTGAGACAGCACAAAAACAGATTTTTAGTTTTTTAGAGCTGGTTTTTAACATTGAATAGGTGTCTGTGTTTTTTTAATTTGCGGGGTTGTCCTTCCGATCCACATCTGTCTTCAGGGTTTTTGTTTGATTTTAATTAAAAAAGAAACATGTCACAACCACCAAACAAGAAGCCCAAACATAGTGATGCATCTGATGCTTTCATTGACATAGATGATGTAGAATCACAAGAATCACCTCAGCCCTTAACACAATTCTCTACCACTCCTGGCGTTGATGTCTCTAAAATTATCGAATTGGCTTTTAAACAAATCATGTGTGGAAGTGATGACGTAGATATGGCTGATCATTTCTCACAGCTGTGTCATGGGGTAGGAGATGTAAGTGTGGATGTGGATGTGAGTGGAGATGAGGGTCCATCTGGGTCAGGAATGCTTGACACTGTAAATGTTAATCTGGTCACTACGCCCAACCAAATGAACAATAACATTATTCTACAGGCTTTTAATATGGTAATGGGTGAAAGGGGGGTCGAGTCCCCTGAGCCCCCTGGGGTGGGCTCTGAGCTGTCTACCTACTTGGAGTCTGTAGATTTAACACCTCCTGGTGTAGATATAACAGAGTCAGCCCCAGGGGCCTCAGATCACATTCCTCAAGACCCCGTTCCTGCTGAGTGTATTTACTCTGATAACCCCAGCATCATCCATCAGGCATTTTCTCTCGCCATGGCTGGTGAAGATGATGATGATGATGATGATGATGTAGACTTTTCTGGAAATTTCTATGAATGTGTAAACATGGTGTGTGGGAATGACACGGTCACTACTTCCACTCCTTCTGTCCTAGCTTTTGTTGAAGAAAACGATGATGATGCTGTTGGTGAAGAAGTAGTATCCATGTCTCATGTTACCGCAGACAATGTTGAGTCACACCAGACCGGTAGTGGTAGGTGCAGACCTGTGGCATGTCCTGATACTACTCCTTCAACATCAGCATCATCAGCACCAGCATTACCATCAACATCATCTAACACTATTATCAATAATTATGGTCAGATATTAGTTAGAGAAATTCCTCATTTTAATGCAAGAGAGCTGCGTCAGCCTCTAGATTTACGCCAAATTAATCACAATGACTTGACCCAAATGCCTGCCATAGTCAGAGAGAGTCTGTCATCAGTAATTGATAGAGCCCTGTCGGATTCTCCATCAGGTAGTGTTTTAAATGTTGTGTTGAGGGGTCCTTCATTGGCAAACGATGTGCAGGCTGTCTTAAATTCTGATGATTATAACGCAGAGTTATTTTTAGATCAAATTTCAAATGTAATACAAAGTAATGACACATCACTGACAGATGATGATTTAGAATTTATAGTTTCTGTCCCAGAA
The DNA here is from genome assembly GCA_037902135.1 of Cetoscarus ocellatus. Lineage (NCBI taxonomy): Eukaryota > Metazoa > Chordata > Actinopteri > Labriformes > Labridae > Cetoscarus > Cetoscarus ocellatus. The sequence continues at coordinate 23,382 of JBAMNC010002132.1, forward strand.
GGAAGAAGTGGTGGAAGTAATCGACTGAAGCTGGGTAAAGTTTTTTATGATGAGATTTTATCCAAAAAGGGGAAACACCTGTTTATTCCAAACAATGGTAGTGAAAACAATCTTTGTTTCTCTCTGTGTCTTGCTCATTATGTCAATCCTATGATGTCTCCTGAAGAAAAACTGGGTTATGCAAAACAGCTGCACTCTGCAGCTGGTTTTAACCATATGCACAAAGTCTCCCTCTCAGATGTAGGTAAATTCAAGAGACACATGGATGTTAAAATCATAGTATTTCACCATACTGTGAACCGTAAGCAGCTCCAGTGTTTTGAAACACATGACAGAATTCACCCTAGAACAATCTGGCTCTATCTGCATGATGATCATTATTTTCTGATCCAAAACGCTAAAGGGTTTTTTGGTGCTTCATATGTCTGCTCTTTTTGCTATGGCACATATGAACACCGTTACTGCACAATTGCAGAAGACGCTGTAATGTCTGTTATACACAGTGTAGCAACCAGACCCCCAAAATTGTGAAATGTCCAGACTGTAAACGCTTATGTAAATCAGAATTCTGTTTTGACCAACACCGCCGCCCTGAAGGAGTCCACAATAAAATCCCATGTCAGGGGATGAAATATTGTGAGGCTTGTGGAAAAATTTATCTGGCATCCAAAAATAAACATATTTGTAAACCAATTCGCTGCTCCCACTGTCATGAAGAAATCGTGGACGGTAAGGTGTCTCACGAGTGCTTCATACAGCCAATTCCAAAGAAAGAAATCAGATCAGATTACATATTCTATGATTTTGAGACCCAGTATTATGACGGTAGACACCATGCGAATTTCGTGTGTGCAATGAACACAGAGGGAGAGAAAATGTGTTTCAACACCAGTGATTGTGTGTCTGCATTTATCAACTGGTGCAGACGAAACAAACACCATGGCTACACACTCATAGCACACAATGCATCTGGATTTGACAATTATATTGTGTTAAATCACTTTGTTAAACATGGCATCACCCCGAAAGTAACGATGAGAGGTAGCCGTGTTATTCTGATGTATGATATTACATACAAACAGCGTTGGATTGATTGATTCAGTTTCCTTCCAATGCGTTTGTCAAAAACACCAGCAGCAATGGGGTTTGAGGATTTAGAGAAAGGCTACTTCCCGCACAAATTCAACACCCCCGAAAACATGCATTATGTTGGTAAATATCCAGACCCCACCTTCTATGATTTTGAAAAAATGAGCAGCAATGAGAAAACACGCTTCTTGAGATGGTACGAGACAGTCTGTGACGGAGTCTTTGATTTCCAGGCAGAGATCCGCAGGTATTGAGTTAATGATGTAGAAGTGTTACGCAAGGCCTGTATGATTTATCGAGATACCTTTCTCAAGTGTACAGAGCTTGATCCATTTGCTTTCACCACATTGGCATCCAGCTGTATGGGGGTTTACAAGACATTGTTCCTCTCCAGAGACACGGTGGCACTCACGTATGATGGTGCATACACTCGTCAAAATAAGACATACTCAGAAGTGTCTATTCAATGGCTCGAGTATATCGCTCATACTGAGGACATTGAGATCCAGCATGCTCTTAATCATGGTGAGTATCAAGCTGGGTCATACTTTGTAGATGGGTTCCATCATGCTACCAACACCTGTTATGAGTTTGCAGGATGTATTTTTCATGGTTGTGTCAAGTGTAAGGTCCCAACGGATCTGAATCCGCTAAGTGGTGTGTCCTTTGGTGAGTTGTATCAACAGTTCATCACCAAAGTAGAGGCCTTACAGTCGCTTTATGGTTTTCAGGTGGTTGTTTTGTGGGAGTGTGAATGGATTCATATGACCAAAACAGATCCTAGGGTTCAGGTGTTTCTGAGCACCTACAAGAGACCAGAATGTCTGGACCCTAGAGAGGCCTTGTTTGGTGGTCGTACTAATGCCATGAAGCTCTTCCACAAGATCGAGCCTGATGAGAAAATCAGGTATTACGACTTCACCAGTCTGTATCCAACTGTGCAGTCGAAAATGCCTTACCCGGTTGGCCATCCAAAAATAATCTTCAGTAATTTTGACCCCATCGATCAATACTTTGGTTTTGTCAAATGTACTGTGCTTCCTCCAAAAGGCTTGTATCATCCTGTCCTTCCCTTCAGGTGCAACAACAAGCTGATGTTCCCTCTGTGTAGAAGCTGTGCTGTGGATATGAACCAGACAACCTGTACACACTGTGATGATGACAGACAGCTTTCTGGTGTGTGGGTGTCATTTGAGCTTCAGAAAGCGATTGAAAAGGGATATCACATTGTGAGTATTGATGAAGTGTGGCATTTTCCAGAACAGACAGACACTTTGTTTAAGGACTATGTCAAGACATTTCTAAAATGCAAACAAGAGGCTTCAGGTTACCCCACACATGTCAAGACACCTGAGCAGAGGAAACAGTACATTGATGAATATTATGAAAAAGAGGGCATCAGACTGGATCCTGATAAAATCTGTGTTAACAAGGCAGTTAGGAGTTGTAACAAGTTGCTCCTCAACTCTTTGTGGGGGAGGTTCAGCATGAGGACTGATATGCCTCAATGTGAACTGATCACTGACCCCTCCAGATTCACCCAGCTGATGTTTAGTGACCAATTTGTCGTCTCACAATTTTGTTTCATGTCAGATGATGTCGCTGTGGTACAATGGAGTCATGCTGATGGTAAGTTGTGTAAAGTTAATGACGTGAATGTGTTCATAGGTGCAATGACAACAGCCCATGCCAGGCTCATGCTTTATGACCTGTTGGATAAGCTGCAGGAACGGGTGTTGTACTGTGACACAGACAGCATAGTTTTCACCTCCAAGACAGGTTATTGGGTCCCACCCCTGGGTCCTTACCTGGGGGATTCGACTGATGAAATTAATGACGGTGATGTGTGTGGTCTTCCTGAGGAGGACTACATCACAGAGTTTGTTTCAGGAGGACCCAAGTGTTATGCCTACCGGACCAGCAGAAGGAAAACACAGGTAAAATGCAAAGGGGTGACATTAAAATGCTGCAAATGCCGCTATTGTCACCCCCGAGTCCCTGGAGAGCTTGGTTCATGCGTTCGTGAGCAATCGGAGCAGTGGGGCACATCCATTCACCTCAGCTGACACCATTAAACGCAATAAGTACCAGTTACAACTTAGAAACGAGACAGTTATGAAAAAGGTGCAGATGGTGTACAATAAACGCAGGGTTCTCAGTGATTACACCACTCTGCCCTATGGATTTTAAAACAGGTGTGTCTTTTGATGGCAGGCTGCAGCATCCATTCAGTTTGGTGGTGAGTGGGCCTTCCAATTGTGGAAAGACATTTTTTGTAAAGAGTGTCTTAGAAAATGCAGTGAGTGTTATTTCCCACAAAATTGTTAATATTGTATATATTTACTCATGTTGGCAGCCTTTGTATGATGAACTTTTAAAAATTTGCAATATAAACTTTGTACATAGTCTACCTGATACATTATGTGATGATAGCCTGTTACCCCCAGAGAAAAACAACCTTCTTATCATTGATGATTTAATGAATGATGCAAGTAACAATTTAGAAGTACAGAATGTTTTCACAAAATATGTTCATCATAGAAATCTAAGTTGTATATATTTAGTTCAAAATTTATTTATTCAAGGTAAGGCCAGTCGAACAATTAGTTTAAATACAAACTACCTTGTTTTATTCAAAAATCCTAGAGATAAATATCAAATTTCGCTTTTAGGTAGACAAATGTTTCCGGGTAATACAAAATATTTTTTAGAGGCCTTCAATGATGCCACGAGCATGCCTTATGGTTATCTACTGATAGACTATAAAGCTGAAACCCCCGATTATTTAAGACTCAGAACAAACATACTTTCGCCACAGCAGGTTGTGTACATTTCCAAAAAGCAAAAGAAGTAAAATAAAAATAAAATTAAAAATGTCATCTAGGGTACGGAGAAATCTGGCGCTTTTAGAGCTGGTATATAAATCGCCACCAAGCGTCCGAAGGGTTATTGTGAATAACGCAGGCTCAGACTTTATCAATGCTTTGTGTGAAATAGCACTAAATGTCTTACAAGGGAACATTCCACTAAGTGGTAAACAATACAATCAATTGAAAAAGAAGAAAAAATCCATCAAATTAATCGTAGATAAAGGAGTAAAATTGGCAAAAAAGAAAAAGGTCATCAATCAGACTGGTGGTTTTTTGTTACCTCTTCTAGGAGCAGCTATTCCTTTTATATTCAGTTTGATCAACAAGAACTGAAATGGAGCACACTCAAAAAATGTTTTTGGTACCTCAGCACCAGATTGACATGTTGAAGCAACAGCAGCAGCAACAGCAGTACCACCCACCGGATCAAAACAGTCCAAATCTAAGACAGGCTGTGCAAAATGAATTGGACAAAGAAATGGCCACCGTCCTACAACTACCAGACATAGACATTTATGAGAAGGCTAAAAAATACAGTGCCGTCTTACAACGCTACCTCACATTGGTGAGACAGGGTGAACGTGAAAAAGCTGTGTTAACATTATCCCTTCCAACTGACAAAACTAGTGATATGGACAATGATGACTCAAACCATGGTGTGGTAGACATCAAAGATGACCATATGGTTGAAGAAGTATTGAGACACACAAAAGAAGTAAGAAAAATGCAGAATATGTTTTGGAGGCATTATGTCGATCAAAAGGACTGGTGTCATGGACTAATCAAGGGGAACTCATTGTTAATAAAAAGACAATTAGAGGTTCTCACCTTTTTGATTTAGTGAAAAGTGTCACTGCATCACACAATATTTCGGACGCTTCAAGACCCTATGGCTGGGATGTGTTTTTTAAAAACTCTGGCTTCTTTAAACATACCTTTATCTGCTATCCCAAACACACAGGTAAGGGGTGCCATTGCAGAACATAAGGGAGTTGGTGACACTAGCAGAGAAAGTATTTCTCAAAAGAGCTCACCCTATCTGTCAGATACTCCGAAATTTAGTACACCTCTCAGAACCCCTAGAGACAGATCAAAGCGAATAAGGACATCTGATGCAAATAATGAGTGGCTGGATTTTTAGACCCTCTTTTCTTGTTTTTTGTCTTTTTTTTATGTTTCATCCATTATATTTGCTGGCTCTTTCACATGAATATATGTATAATAGTGATTGAAACTCATCTTTGTGAATTTGAATGTATCCTCTCCACCATTTCAAAATATCAAAAAAGAGAAAGTGAATATGTGTTAAATGTGAATATAAAGAATATTATGCTTTTTTGTGTTTTTTTTTTTGTTTGTTTGTTTTTTAATAAAAATGACACATTTGAATTAAACAATCTATGTATAATACTGACTGAAACTCATCTTTGTGAATTTAAATGTATCCTCTACAACATTTCTGAATGGAGAAAAAGAGAAAGTGAATAAATGTGTTAAATGTAAATATATAAAGAATATTATGTTTTTTGTTTGTTTGTTTGTTTGTTTGTTAATAAAAATGACACGTTTGAAATTTAACTGAAATGTCTTTTGTTTTCATTTATTCTTTTTAAAATAATAATAATAACAGTACATGATTACAACATTACATTGTTTTTCCCATGTTGTACACAGGTAAAATTGTATCCATGACATACACAAGGTTTTATTTTGTTAACAAATTGACAAACCATATCATCATTAAAGACAAGATTATCACTGTACATGTTAATCATTTTGGTATAAGGTATACCTTTTTGTATTTGACACAGAAAAAATACACAATGTTGGCCACATGTTGTAGCATCAAAATTCTGTACTTGTCGGCTTGAATGACATACATCCACACAATTTTTCATAAGGAAATTGTTAATCTCTACAGGAAAATCTACATAGTCAGGTGGGTTACCAAAACTATCAAAGAAATAACCCTCTTTGTGTTTCGTGATGTACACAGCAACCCAATGTTCACCGGGCATAGTCGAGGGTTGTGTGTTTACAATTAACATGAATGGAAATTTACTGACTTTAATTTCTGTGAGTTGATCACACGCCAGTGTTCCGATGAAATCTGTACCATTAATAATTTTATTTCTCATAATACTTGTTAATTCTAAAGTATTCATCCTGTTTTAATAGTAATCAAAAAGTACCTGTCTTCTGTTTGATATTTCAATAACTGAATCAAATACAGAATAACATATCAGATTAACTGTTCGGGGGAGTGGTACTCTGAAACGCACCTCCAATCGAACATTTCCAGTTTTAATTAATGAAACATTCCCTGAACGCCCCTCGTCAGCCTCTAGGTTGAAGCAGAATAGTGTATATCCGTTAGCATAATCTTCACGTGATATTGCCAGGGATCTGTCTTTGAGATGTCGTCCAGTGGTTTGAATCAGCTGATAATACTCCCTTGCATACTGATCTCTTTGAAAAAGTGGTTGAAAAGGTCTTGCACAATGAAAGGGTTTTCAGGAACAAACCCCAAAATTTCAGCAAGTCTGCCTCTAAATGTTAAGGCTAATCCTTCAGCGCCAGTGATGAAAATATGATTTGTTATAGGATTGTAGTGTAGATTTATACGTGCTGTCGCACTTGTGACGATGCATTTTGAATTAAATTCTTTCACTATTCTTTGTATGGTATCATAATTCCCCGGGGATAATGTTATTATGGTTTCCTTTTTTGTTTTAATATTGACAATAGTCACCTGTCCATCACTTGGTGAGAATGTTAACCAATTCCTTGGATATTGAATCTCTATCAGGCCTACCTCATACGGTTCATTCAGAACAATTGGTTTTGCTAATTTTGTGCGATAGTTCCATATTTTGCTATTTGGGTAAACGTTTGTTGAAGCATTACTAGGCAGCGTTACATAAAATCCATTTTTCTTATCCATGATGTCTTGACTTCACTGTAAGATGTTACGTATGATGGGTAAAACAGATTACACTGTCCTTTTTAAACATCAATAATGTCGTCCTCACACACCCATGAGTTGAATTTCTCAGGCCAACCCAGCCATTTAACCAGGACATGGTTTTTGCCAGATACTCTTTTTCTTGACAATATTGCTTCTATTTTAAAAGTTTTGTTTTTATCATTGATGACTTGTTGTAACTCATACTCGTAAAACGATCCTTTTAACAACTCCCATCCAAAGTCTGTTAGTTTGTATACAGGAGGATCTCTTCCTATACGACTCGTTATTGTAAAAAATTAATCCGTGAAAGTTTGTTCGTATCCTTTTCTAAACACTCCACGAAGTTTTTATATTCTCACAGTATCCCCTACATTAAATTTGAACGATAGAGATCTCTGGGGTTTCCTTTTGTACAAGTTGTAAAACACAGTCCTCTCATTATCTTTGTTGACTGCTTGTGGTGTCATCCCAATAGATCTATGGTGAGAATTATTATAAGCATGCACGAGATCTTGAACTACTTCTACGTATCTCCTTGAGTTGGCAGATGTTAAATATCTCCACATCCTTGTCTTAAAAGTTCTGTTGAAATGCTCCACTACAGAGGCTTTTATTTCATTAGATGTAGAAAAGTGGATAATATTATACTTTTTCAATAATTGTTGAAAGAGTATGTTATAAAACTCTCTACCTTCATCTGTTTGTAGTTTATCTGGCACCCTCCCTTCCTGTAGAATATCTTTAAAAGCATTTGTGACAGCTATTGCGGACTTGTTTTTAAGACATCTTACCCATGCATATTTGGAAAATACATCAATACATGTTAGAAGGTATTTTATATTGTCATTTTCTGATGCATATTCACTCATTTCAACTAAATCCATCTGAAACTGTTTATCTATCCCATTAACCAAGACCCTGTTCCTTGGAAAATTCAATGCTGCTTTGGCATGTAAAGTATACACATCTTGACTCAATAAAAACTTCTTCACCTCTGGTAAAGATGGTGTAACCCCTGCACACTCTTTGACAGCTTTGTAAAGGTTATACACACTCCCAAGACCCCCGGGATGTGCTGGATCGTAATATATTTTCTGCAGAGTTGTTTCCATGATTGTGTTAAAGTAAAAATGAACACATGATTGTTTTAACCAAGTCTTTTTATTCAAAATATTAACAAGACATACAAAATATCAGACAAACAAGAATGAATGCATAAAGTTTGTACCATACTTTTTTTTTTTTTTTTAATTATTATTATTTAAAAAACACAAAAACATTGACTCAAAAGAAAATCAAACCAGGTATATGTAAAAAACACTACAACATTTTTATACACTTCTACACACAACAAAAATAAAAAAGTCACTCATATCAGTCCTTGGTACCCCAACGTCCACAAACCATGTCATGCAGATGATTCAGCTGTTCTGGAGTAACCCCTCGCAATACCCCATCCAGCATCTCCTTGATGTTTTCAGTTACTTGCAGTTCATAGAAAAATGCATCTATGACCCCCATGACTCGTTCTTCACTCGGCAGATGACAGTTCCTCTTTTTCAGATGGTAGAAGATGGCTGGAATAAAGCTGACGTCCAAAACAGTCTTTGCCACCTTCACCAGATTTCTAGTGTAAAAGTGATCTGAGGCTCCTGACAAGCACTCATGCTCTCTCTGGCTCGGATGACTTGTCTGACATCCATAGCACTCCTCCTCCCTTAGTGCGACATACCCGGCATTTAACAGACATGTTGCACAACTCCGTATCACGTCCACATAGTCAGCCGATGTCATAACTGACAATTCTCCCCCTCCTACATCGAGTATCGAGCCGGAACAAGTCTGTGCCTCAAAATCCAAAGATTGAGGCAACAGAGGAGGGGGAAATTCTCCCCCTCCTGCCTCGATTATCGAGCCGGTTCCGGCTCCCTCTAGCGAGTTCCAGGTCTGTGCCTCAAAATCCAAAGATTGAGGCAACAGAGGAGGGGGAAATTCTCCCCCTCCTGCGTGGAGCATCGAGCCGAATTCGGCTCTCTCTGGCGAAATCCAGCCCATAGATTGAGGCATCAGAGAAGGAGATGGTGGAGAGCTTGGTGGAGAGGCTGGAAACATCAGCTGTGACAGGTAAAATGGTGACATTGGAGGGGTATGAAGAAACTGAGAAGGTGACGGCGGTGGTGATGGTGTTGGTGGAATGTAGTAGTAGAGACTGTTACGAAGATCTTTGTAAATTGTATGATATAACTGATAAAGTATTAATCCAATAAAAAACCTACCCAGTTAGTTATTTGAAGTCTGGGTGTCTGATGATTTTCGGCCTGCACAGGGGAGTAAGGCGACCAATCGGCTCCATATGTGTCTCAGTATCGAAAAAAAGACGTTTTCTAATGCGTTCAAAACTACTGCCGATTCTGTCTTTTTTAATTGCCTCATCGACTTCGCTAAACACTCTCTGCAAAATCCGCCAGTCACACCACTGAATAAAGAAAAAAGTTTTAAACCATGAATCATACTCCTGAAGAGTCAGAGGATATGGCTGTGATCGCCATTCTTCACGACCTCTACTTGCAATCACACTCTCTCTGTCCTCACAAAAACTCAGAAAAATAAAATCATCTTCTTGTCTGCTAAATCTGTCTGCTTCTACTCGATAAATCTGAGGCCCCACAGCGCTCAACCACTGAGACACATAGACAACCTCTGGGAAGCCACATATATCAAGGTCTGCACACACAGTAGAACGGAAAAGTTTCCAGTCTTTAACAGACAATGATCCACTAACTGATTTAAAATCTGACGATTTCTCACTACTCCCCACACTCAACATAACACGTCCATTCTTATATATAACAGAGTACGCATACCCATTAATACCCTCGAGCTCTAGTTTCATCTCTGGTAGTGCCGAAAAAGTAAGCCCTCCTTCTCTACGTCGTCTACGCCCCGGTGCATCAACACAAGATTGAGCAAAGGCATGCCTATTGACAGACATACCTAAAACATCTTCACCAACATCAGAGCAGGCAGCGTTGATCAGATCTGGGGCTCCGGATTCCATCATGGTTGAAGAAAATCAAAAAAAAGTCGGGTGACTGGAGAGAAAAACGTAAGGAGGCGTGGTCCGGTGATGTCCTTGTCTTAGAGAAAGAGAAGGTAATTGACATAGCTCTATATATACAACTCAAATAGTAGATACGCCTACAGGGAGGTCCTCAGCATAATCAAATAGACCCGTCCCACATAACATCATATCCGGCGAGGGGGAGGGACCAACGAGGGGAGGGACAACAAAATCATCACATGACCGCCATATGATGTCACTAGCACGTGGCCAATAGGAACGCCTACGAAATTAAGCCCCGCCCCATGGACCATAATAATACTACTTCTATCCAATCCAAGATTAATATGAGAACCATCAATTTGTCTCTTCCTCCATCAACCGAGGAGCTTTTTAACATCCTCTCTCCAAAAAAACTTCTTTCTAAGATATATAAGATAATAATAATGCAGACTGACAAATCCATAGCATTACCCTCAAATAAATGGGAAGAAGAACTCTCTATTGCCCCTGATGCCGACTTCTGGGCTACAATCTTAAAAAACATTTATTTTATGACCAAAAATGCAAACCTCCAACTAATACAGTATAAAGTCCTTCACAGAACTCACTACACTGCACAAAAAATGTCTAAAATGGGTTTCAGGTCAGAAATATGTCCATATTGCACACAGAACTGTCCTGACACCTATATTCACGCCACCTGGCAATGCATACCCGTTAGACAGTTCTGGAAAAAAGTCATAGAGTCCCTGTCCCACTTTCTGGAAAGCCACATCCCATTATCCCCCTCACTCTGCTTACTTGGTGATGTATCTTCACTTAACTTTAATACAAGTAAAAACAGACTCCTTCTTGTGGCCTTAGCCATCGCCAAGAAAACAATCCTCTTAAACTGGAAATCAAGGAACTCCCTATATTTAACCCAATGGAAAAATCTCCTCTCTGACTAAATCTCCCTGGAAAACCTAGCCTCTCCTCTCAACAACACTGCAGAGCATCAAGCTCACTGGTCACTTTTTATTGATTTTTTACACACCTAAAAACAACAAGTACTTAAATCTCATCTCGCCTTATCTACTTATTTATTTCTTCTTTTCTGCCAGCCAATACCCTTCACACACACACGCACACTCACACACACAATACACAAGCTCTCTCCTCTACTAAAATAGTGCAGTTCCTTGGGACCCCAAGACGATGAGTATACTCTGGTGATGGTAGTCGGGGGCTTCTTTTCATCTAAGTACCCAGACTTGACCCACTGCCCTGTGGGGCCCACTGGTCTGACGGCCTCCTCATGAGGTGCTGGAGTTTTCTGTGGCTTGCCTCCTGCGCCCCGGAGCTGCTGGATCTATGTGTGGTCGGCGGGATCTGGGGGTATTGCTGGCCGCTTCCTGCGGTGGCGCCTGCTGTCTGCCCTGTGGCCCCTCCTCTCCTCCTTCCTCCTCGCCTGCCTCCCTCTCCCCCTTGTGGGGGGCTGGGGGCCTCCTGCTGCCTGGGGGTCGACTGCTGGGGCTGGGCTTGCCCCCAGGTGGGGACTCCGGCTGGTGTGGGTACCCGGTCCTGGGTGGGGCGGTTTCTGGAACAGCTATGGGGCTGGGTTTCCTCGTGGTGGGTGTCGTCTGGTGCCAGTCCTGCCTCCCCCGGTGGGTCGGGGCCCGGGGAGGGCGTGGGGACTCGCTGGCCCGGGGCCCTGGGGGGTCCTGCGGTCTTTCCGTGGGGGGCAGCGTCCCGGGGGTGGTCCGCCTGGGTCGAGTCTTCAGTGGGTGTTGGGTCGGTGGCTCTGGTGCTGCGGTCCGCTGGGGGGTGTGTTTCCTGGTGGGCGTGCCTGGCCGCTGGGGCCCGTCTGGGTCGTCGCCTGCGGGTCCTGGGGCTTGCTGTCCAGGGGGCCATTTGGCACCGCTCCCACACCCCCGCTTTGTCCTGGCCGGTTCGGGGCCGGCCCTCACTAGCCTAGCCTCTTAATTTGCACCTCACTACTCACACACTGCACTTTTGTATATATTCTCACCTGGGCACACACACAACATTTAGGGTTCTTGGAGTTGGGGGTGGTAGGGGATCGAATACCTCACCCCCCCTGCCCCTCTCGTCCTCCAATGTTAACTGCACTACATACACAAACTTGGGAGGGTGGGGGTGGGGGTGCTGGGGGAGGGGGAGCATAATCGGGTTTGGGTTGTGACCCCTCTCTGCCGGCCCCTCACCTGCCTCACCTGCCCTCTCTTTTTATCACACCACGACATCCACTTGTCTGGGCAGGCAGAGAGAGGGGGGGTCGGAGGGCTCCCACTCGACCTGTTTTTCCCCAGTTTTAATGCACCACATCACACTTAGAACTGCACTTAGGCACGGTGAAGGGATAATGTATCTTTGTCGGGGATCAAAGATACAGAATAACATGGGGAGACAGGGGGTGGATCACTAGTTTAGGCTTGGTGCGGCTGGTGGGGGCCGGCCCCTTATGGCTGGGACTCTGTGCTGGGAAGCACATCAAGTGGGACGGTGTCGGTGGCTTTCGGGCGCAGCTGGGCTCTGGTGCCTGCGGGTGGGGGCCTGGGGCGGCTCCTGGGGGACGGGTGCGCCCTGCTGGGTTACATGTCTCTCGGTGACCTGTGGTGCGGGATCCATGGGCCTGTCGCTCGCTGGGGACCTCGGTGTGGGTGGCTGCCTGTGGGTTGCTGCTCCGGGCGAGTGGTCCGGGGGCCTCCTTGGTCCTTTGGGCATTGGTCTCCGGTGCTTCTCTTGGCCCTGGCTCCTCTGGAGGGAGGGGCGTTGGCTCGACCTCACCACCGCACATCCCGCCCCATTCCGCCCCACCCAAAACCTTGCTGCGACTGCGACCCGGACCAACATAAGATCGACCGGAGGCCCTCTTCTCCGGGGGGGTTGCCTGGTCCAGGGGAATCTGGCTCCTGGGGGCCTGGGGGCCTCTGGTCTGCCGTGGGGGGGCGGGGGTTGCTGGATGGAGGGGGTGGGGGTGGCTTGGGGCCGGATGGACGGGTGGTTGGCGGGGGCGGGTGCCGTATGAGGGGGCCACTGCCTCGGACCCCCTGGTGGTGTCCTTGGTGCCTTCGTTGGGATGGGTTGGTGCCCCTTTGGGTCCTGGGGCTGTTCCTGGGTCCGGTGGCTCTGGGGGCCCGTGTGGTGGGTTTCGGGTGCCCTGGTGGCTCAGGTGGTGCCCTCGGCCGTGGTCTCCCTGGGTATGGGCAACTATTTGGGTATTCAGTGATCACCTCACACGCATGCCTGTACAGATACTCAAGCTCCTGTTGAGACTTACCGTAAAGAAGTGATTTGTTCCGTCAGAACATGCTGAGTCGGGCACTCTCACACATTTTCTCACGCCCTGTGATGCATGCTCCCTCCCTGTCCCATCCCTATGGGCCCACCCCCTACTATCAAGACCCCACATCTCCGGTGCCCCTGGTTTCTTACAGCCTTTACTTCCCTCATGAACTTAGATCAGCACAGCACTTGGACTGCTATTTCAAATCAGCAGCATTACCTGTCTGTCTTCCTCCCCGTTTGTCTTGTCTCGTCTTATCTGTCACTATTTCCCCTTCTTTCACACTGTGGTGTAACACAGCCCTCCCCTTCAGCTCACTTCCGGGGTTTAATAAAGTTTGATTTGATAGAGTAGCCTACAGGGAGGGCTGGTGATGGTCACTGGTAGCAGTGAATCATACTTACTTATCTCTCACTGCAAAGAAAAAAATGCATTAGTCTTTCCAATGCTGTCATCTGCCGCAGTGCTCAGCCAGAAAGATAATGCAGACAAGGGAAAAAAAAAAAAGAAAAAAAAAACTTTTGAAATTATAAATATTTTCATGATATAATATGTCATGTATTTTTCAATGATATATCACTGGTAAAGGACCCTTCTTCCTTTTATTGTGTGTGTGTGTTTTTTTATTACTAGTCAAGCATTTCTAGTTATAGAGTGATGGCTGACCCAGTATTCTGCTAGAATGGCTAGGGTTGTAACAAGCTTCTCCATAGGCAGATATTGGAGTAGCTCTGGAAGAACACTGGTTTTTACATCGCCGATGCTGGCTATATTGGTTAAGTGTTGGCAGCCGATCCTGGCCCATTGCATGGACCAGTTCTGGCAATTTTCTTGGGAGGATTCCGGCCCAATCCTGGCAATGCTGGTTCAGTTTTGGCAGCCAGACTTGGCCCAGTGTACACGGGCCGATTCTCGGGAGTCATTCAAACCAGGTCTGGCCCAAGTCCGGCAACCGGACTCGGGCCAGTGTACTTGGGCTGATTCTGGGGAGTCATTCAAACCAGGTCTGGCCCATGTCCGGCAACCGTACTCGGGCCGAGTGATTTCTTCCAGCCTGCCGGCTCTGGGCCGGAATTGGGCCAAGCGATTTTGGCTACCTGGGTATTAAGCTAAGAAAACACCATTTTGATATTTTGTACTCTAAAATGCAGCAACAGTCTAAAATTGGTTGAGAGACAAACACTTTTCTCCAAAAATGCGTAAATCACTGGGAAAACATCATTAAGAGCTAAAAACTGAAGTAGCAGGAAAATATCAGTTTTATTTAAAACCTATATTTTTGGTCAAAAATAAGTGTATTTAGCAAAGATAACTCCATTTTGATATTTTGTACTCTAAAATGCAGCAAAATTTTGCAATTTGGTTATGAGAGACAAACACTTGTCTGCAAAAATGTGTAAATCACTGGGAAAAGACCATAAAGAGCTAAAAACTGAAGTGCCAGGAAGTTATCAGTTTTATTCAAAACCAGCATTTTTGATCAAATATATTTGATGTAGCTTAGATAACTCCATTTTCATATTCTGTACTCTAAAATGCAGCAAAAATTTGAAATTGGTTATGAGAGACAAACACTTGTCTCCAAAAATGCGTAAATCACTGGAAATATTCATTAAGAGCTAAAAACTGAAGTGCAAGGAAAATATCAGTTTAATACAAAACCAGCATTCTTGAAAAAATATATTTTATGTAGCTGAGATAATTCAATTTTGATATTCTGTACTCTAAAATGCAGCAAAAGTTTGAAATTGGTTATGAGAGACAAACACTTGTCTCCAAAAATGCGTAAATCACAGGAAAAAATTCATTAAGAGCTAAAAACTGAAGTGCCAGGAAAATATCAGTTTAATACAAAACCAGCATTCTTGAAAAAATATATTTTATGTAGCTGAGATAATTCAATTTTGATATTCTGTACTCTAAAATGCAGCAAAAGTTTGAAATTGGTTATGAGAGACAAACACTTGTCTCCAAAATGCGTGAATCACTGGAAAAACATCATTAAGAGCTAAAAACTGAAGTGCCAGGATAATATCAGTTAAATACAAAACTAGCATTTTTGGTCAAATATATTTGATGTAGCTAAGACAGCACTATTTTGATATTTTGTACTCTAAAATGCAGCAAAAGTTTGAAATTGGTTATGAGAAATAAAGACTTGTCTCCAAAAATGCGTAAATCACTGGAAACATGATTAAGAGATAAAAACTGAAGTGCTAAAAAAATATCAGTTTTATTCAAAAACAGCATTTTTGGTCAAAAATAAGCGTTATCAGCTAAGATAACTCAGTTTTGATATTTTGTACTCTTAAATGCAGCAAAAATTTGAAATTGTTTATGAGAGACAAACACTTTTCTCCAAAAATGTGTAAATCACTGGAAAAACATCGTTAAGAGCAAAAAACTGAAGTGCCAGGAAAATATCATTTTTTTTTTAAAACCAGCATTTTTGGTCAAAAATAAGCGTATTTTGCTAAGATAACTCAGTTTTGATATGTTGTACTCTAAAATGCAACAAAAGTTTGAAATTGGTTATGAGAGACATTACTTGTTGGTTATACTTTATAATAAGTACACACTATTAAGCATTATTTAAGTTTTAATAAATACTAACTGATCCCATCTTCACATTACCTTTTTCACAAAGAAGTACATCTGAATTTGAAGTTCACTTTTATTGTGAAAGCTGTTTAAAATACCTAGGCATCAGAGCTGACTGTCCATCTCACTGTGACTCTTGTAACACACTATTTGATGCCAGTGCAAACCTGAAAAAAGGCTTCTATTTTCTTGTGTTGCCCCTGTATGCACAGATTAAGCAGCTTCTGCAAGAACATGGTGTTGGTCCTAATGAAAAAACTAGAACTTTTGGTGTTCTCTCTGACATACAATCTGGCGAAGAGTATCAAAAGTTATGTGACAGTGGAGTTCTTGGCAAGGATGACTTGATGCTAATTTGGAACTGTGATGGTGCTCCAGTGTTCAAAAGTTCTAAATACAGCATTTGGCCAATTCAGTGTCAGGTTACTGAACTGCCATCAGAAGTTAGAAAAAAAAACATTTTGATGACAGCGTTATGGTTTGGGCCAAGTAAGCCATCTATGTTTACATTGCTAACACCATTTGTCAAAGAAGCCTCTCTGTTAGAGACTGAAGGTGTTGATTGGCACGATGCACAGGGAGGCCATCATGTCTCTGAAGTGTTTGTGCTTGTTTGTAGCTCTGACTCAGTGGCTCGTCCATTGCTTCGTAACACAAAGCAGTTCAATGGATTTTATGGTTGTGACTTTTGTTATCACACAGGTGGTAAAACCTATCCATATGACAGACCTGAACATCCACTGCGAAATGAGAGAGATCATTTGTCAGCTTCAGTTAATGAGCCAGTGTTTGGAGTCAAAGGGCCATCTCCTTTGATGAAGCTTGGTCACTTCCAAATGGTAAATGGTTTCATCCCTGAATATCAACACAATGTGTGCCTTGGTGTCACTCGACAACTGTCCACTTTGTGGAGTAGCGATTATTTTTCTGGATATTAATTAACATTAATTAAAGAAATTATTATTCATTTAATATCTCATTTGCTCTTTTTAGTTAAAGGGGCACCATCCTTTTGATACAAAAAAGGCAAAATTTAATTAATTAATTGATTTGTTGTTTTAAATTAAAATCAGATAAATCAATTCAATCAAACTTTATCAATTTATCAATTTCCTCAGTCTCAAGTCTAAAGACAGAATTCTCATACAGTGATGTCAATCTTCCAAATAGAATACCAACAGACAGAACTTTAAATTTAAGGGTGATTTATTAAAGTATATGATGAATATATAAGACAAAATAAAATAAAACAAAACACTTAAGAAGGAATGAATGTCAAAGTCATAGTAATCAATGATGCTGTGAAATAAGAAAGAAGTTATGAACCCTCAAGAAACATTTGAGTATATTGAGTGGTTATAGAGGATTAATTTAACAAATTAATCTACTTTAGAAAGATCAAATCAGGGGTAACTAATGGGGAATTTAACCAAGACACTCAAGCCCATCTGTAGGAGTTCAGAACCGCAGTCTTACTATGGCGTTGCTTCTGGTGTCGGATCTCAAACTGGTCCGGGAGTTACAAGGCTCTTGTAGGACTGTTCTGGTTTGGAGTCGTCCCAAAGGGAGGCTGAGAAGTCCACACTCAATCCAGTACCATGGATCCAAGTGAGATGGTGTTCCGACATGAGCTGGTCCCGTAGCTTTCACGGGAAAGAGGTGCCATCTTGGATTGGACTAGCAGGTTCTGTTAAAGGTGAAGCGGGAGCTGGAGCTTTGAGGTCTCGATTAGATGAAAAAACGATTCGTAATTAATTCCAAAAATTAATTATTTGTTGGCCCAACGAAAATTATTCAGAAATTAGTAACAAAAGTCCATTTACGATGAGACAAATCTTTGTAGTCTTATAGCTTACTGGCTTATCAAGAAAACCGGCAGGTGTGTTAAGTTACTTAGACAAAACTTAGAAAAAGATACAGGAGAGGATATAGAAGAACTAGGAGAACTAGGGGAACTACGGGAAGATATTGGAGAACATATTGGAGAGCCGCGTTGACAAAAAGAAAAACGGATCAGACCGTTGAAGAAGACGTAAAAACAAAGTGTAGGGATGAAAAGTCAAAGAAGAAGAGAGAAAAGAGGAATGTGTATCTCTGGTTTTGACTACTAAGGAGGGTCTCACAGGAGGGGCCTTAGATGAGTAACAAAGACTTTATCAACTTACATTTGGCCAAAATATTAAGTTGCACTTTGATAACCACCCAATATAAACACTCCAACTTAGTAGAAAATCTTACGATAATCGATTTGATACCAAATCGTCCATATCTAAAAGATAAGAAAGAATAAAACGTGAAATTCTTCTTAAAAATACAACCAAACAACATATATGTGGTTAAAACTTAGATATATAAGTTTGCATGTCTTTGAGATGTTATGCTACCAAAACTTAATGTATAGAAAATGTATAATAAACATTTTATCAATAGAAACAGGCAATAATGCAGATATAGCAGATGCATTCCTGGATAAAGTTCTCTCCTCAGTCTTCCACTGAGGAGCGCTCTTGGTTTGTCGAAAGGCAAAGCTTCAGAGGAGGCTTTAAGAAGGTTAATGCATTATATTCATAACTTGGGCATTTGTAAGGTTGTAGAAACAGAAGTCACATCATCAGAATGCATTTTTCATGACAGAATCAAATATCACATTGTCAGATGTGTCCATTGTTTCGTTAAAGAGTTTATAAGGTTGTGGTTTTCTGTTGGCTGAAAAACATCTGTTCTCTACTCTTGGGCAGCAATGAGGGGTCCACTACCCAGGAGGTCAAAAGTCATCTTAGGTGTCACAGAAGAATCTTCTGGGAGTAGAACAAAATTATTTAAGTCTCTGGGAACGTAGTCTGTTCGAACACCTTATCAGGTCTTGGCCAATCATTGTTTAGGCCAGGAAGTTCAGGGCAATAAATACATCTTTAGTGTCAACAAAGTTGTCGGTTGGTCTTAGATGGCGGGAAATAAAGAGAGACTTTATGGCTCCACATGTCTCTAGTTAAGTTACAACCAGGCCTTAGAGAGAGGAGAAAGGAATGAAAGCATTCTTGTCTTTTGGAGGAGTTTTGATCTTGCTACAGTGGTTTAAAACAACAAACAGTGAAGCCCCCTGGTACATTGGCAAACCGATGGATGAGGTTGATTTGCAACTTGCAAAAATAAAACCTCCTGTCGAGATAACCAGGACACCAAGATCAGTGGGTGAAAGGAAGTTCTGGAAAGCTTCCGAATGGTGAGCCTTCCTTCTCTTCTATGCTCTGCCTGTGTTGAAAGGCATACTCCCTGCCGGATTTTGGAATCACATGTTCCTTTTGGTGTTTGGCATATATACATTACTGCAGGATAAGATTAAGACTAGCAGCATCTTGATGGCAGAACTGGCTCTTAAAAAAATTTTCATTGAGTTTCAAAGACTATATGGGAAAAACCACATGACTTTTAGCATACACTTGCTCACACACATCGCACAAAGTGTTAAACACTGGGGACCTTTATGGGCCACCTCAACCTTTGCATTTGAATCGAATATTGGCACTCTATTGAAGTATTTTCACGGAACACAGTATGTCCCATCACAAATAGCTAAAAAATTTCTGTTGTGGAGAGAGCTGCCAGAAAAGGCCAGGCATACAATCAGATCAGGAAATGCAAAAGTTCAATCCTTTTCTGAAGAACTTTATTTTAACAAAAGAAGAACAGAAAAATGTGACATGATGAATGAGAGTGTCAAGGGTTTTGGGCATCCCCCAGTGCAAGAAAATATCCCATCTTCTCATAGACTTGCCATTTCCAAGGTTATGTGGAAACACAAGTAACTGCTTCTGGTCTTACAGCCGTTTTTTGGTTGATGGAGTTCTGTATCATAGTCAAAAATATGACCGGTTATAAAAAAAGATGCAACAGTGCTGTATACTTGAAAGATGGTAAATACTGTTTAATTGATGAGTTGGTCATTTTTAAACAAAAGTGTGTGCATCAAAGCCCTACATATTGTGCCTGTACTAAACATTGCTGTGTGTTGGATAAGGCACTTGTTAAATCTAGCAGGCCTTTTTGTAAAGATTCACAGATAAATATACAAAGTACTTTCATACATGAAGTTAGGAAGACTGGAGATGTAAGCACTATCTAGCCTAATATGATAAAAATGAAATGTGTTGTTGTTGAAACAGCTGACAAGTTGTACATTACACCATTGCCAAATCCATATGAACGTGACTAATAAAGCTGTCGTGAGTTATATTAAGTTGTAGCTAATGATGAATTTTGCTAACAGCTCATGATAGCAGCCAGTGTGTGTCAAGTCTGTAACAATAATGTGACTTTGTATTAAAAATGTGAGATTTTTCTCAAATAAAATCAGGAAAAAATAATTTAACCTGTTTCTGTGTGGTTTATTAACACTACATAAACGATTAAGTTCAGTCCCAGCCATGTACCATCTATTATCAGCTGTTCTATTTTGCAGCTGACATGTATGAAGTTCACGTATGCTTTAAAGAAGCCAACATGCTTAGAAAAGAATATTTGAAAAGGCTACTATCAAAAGAATAAGTACAGCTACAATCCAAATTCACTTGAACATTAGGCATTAAAGTTTCAGTACTTTACTATACTTTTTCTTTGTATATCTTGATCAAAAGTTTAAGTATAAGTATATGCCAAATATACAGACTTTTCTGTATACTTGATCAAAAGTTTAAGCCAAGTATACCTAGACCTTTCTGTATACTTTTAAAAGTCTAAGTATACTTTAAATACACTTTTAAGTATAACCCAAGTACACTTACGCATTACTTTCTTAAGTATACCTTGGATAAGTACATCAAAAGTAAACTGAAAGTGTACTGTCTTGAAAATAAGTATACTAATAGCATACTTCAATAAACTTCTTTTTTGTAAGGGTCCAGGCAATTCTCTAAAGCTTCGAGCTCTTCTTCAGTATTTGCTTCACTTCATAACGTGTTGTGAATTGTATCCTTGATTTCGAGAAGGAGCTAAAGAACTCTCCTCTGGAGTTCTAGCCAAGAAAGAAATGACCGATTATTATTTTTACAATGTAGTGAGTACACTCTACACCACAAAATCATTGTTTTATCATTTGCCCAATAAAAACACACTGCAACAACTCAAAATCTTACCAAAAATATTTGTGCTATATCTAGACAAAATATATGGGGCCAGTATTGTAGCAAAGGTATTTACAAATGTGTATTTCCACCTGTGTGTGTTACCAGATCCACAAATGTGTAAAGAAAATCTCTCTGTGCGTAACTAGATCCATAAATGTGCAAACAAAAATCCGTATGTATGTAAAATAATCTGTGTGTGTGTAACCAGATCCACAAATATGTAAGATAAGCAGAAATGCGTGCAGTGATTTGTATGTGAGTGGACACTTGTCTGTGTGCCTCTGTAGCTATACAGCTTCATACCACCAGGGGGTGCAAGCACCAATGATACTGGTCACCACTACTGTTTTAAGCCTGACTGATCGATTGTATAGCTGGGAACAGACGATGCGATAGAGTCTGGATGGCGTGCAGTAAGTACATAACCTTTGTGTTGTTACAACTTCGGTTGTTATAAGCGGTATTTCCGAATAAATAACAATGTTAAAAAAATATCACAACCTCTTAACAAGTTACGTATGCTTGTAAGAGACACAAGAAAATGTCTGAAGTCCAACAAATTAGCAGCTAGCCCTGGACCTGAGACACAGCACTTAAGTTATATCATCAAGAATTTAACTTTGACTTGTTCCATCTGACTATCTTGACCAGACTTTTCAGTATGTTTAAGGGACTGTGATGTGGTGGCAAGAAGCATTTCTAATGTGATAACTTCAACAGCGTTTTTTAAATTGCCCAATTTCTTATCATTGCGCCGAATGCCAGTGAAGAATTTGAGTAATAGTAAATATAGTTAGGTTAAAACTTGTTTTTCTGCAGGGTCAGGATGTTGGATCACAGAGGACTGTGGATTCTGTTGCAAGAAATCTGGTGACACTCATCCAACAAAATATGGATGCCCGTAGTTGTGAGGCAAGGTCATCCAGCAACCCCTCATCCAGCGCGTCCACCAACGTCAGTCCTCCACCTAGAGCAATTCCTGTCCTCAACCCCTCATCAGGGACAGCAAACACCATGCAATCATCTTTCTCAGCAGAAATGCAAAGGTTTCTATATGTACTCAATGTGAAAACACGCATACATTCACATGAGGAAAGGAAATCTTATATGATATATAGGGTTGGAGCAGCCTTGTAGAGTTATATAAGTGGACAGAACTGAATGAGAATATCATGGTAATTGTAGATATTGATTTGATACATAATTGTCTGTCACAGATCTTTTCCAGGTCTTTTCCAGGGAAAGAGGAGGTTTACCCACCCATCACAAACAGTCACTTGCAAAATGCAGTGATTTCAATTCTTTGTCCTTCCTCACCTGCAAATCTGACTCCAAAAGGAGATGAGGAGTTAAAGCTTTTCCAGGCAGGGTTAGGCATGAAAACCATCTCACTGCCTGAAGATGCATCTCATGATCAGATAAGGTGCAAGAGTGTTTCATAGCAAACTATAGATATCCTGTAAATCAGCCAAAAGTCCAGGTACAATTTTCCATACTGAGTGTATTTTAATTATATTTAAAAGACAGTAGATGGGTCACCAGATCAATTTATTATTTTTTTCTATGAGCCATTTACTTACACTCTGATTTTCATAATATTTTCTGTAACTCAGGTAACAAAATGACAAAAATAGACAAACAATAACAGTAATACAATATTAATAGAGTATAAATAATATGGCCAATATTTCATGAATATCTGCACAGCCACAAAAAGCCCTAAAACAGAAGTGAAAGCAACACAACTAACATTTGTGCCTCAAATGTGATGAATAATATGAAAATGGCCCAGTTGCTAGTCTTTTTTATAGTCTTTGGTTGTTTTTTCCTCTGTGTTTAAGCTCTTGTGCTTTGCTGACTTTATGTTCCTGCCTGCTGTCAAAGCATTTTGTAAACCGCTAACCCTAACCCTAACCCTTTTGAAAGTGCTATAAAAATAAAGTTAATTATTATTATTATTATTATTATTATTGTTATTATTATTATTATTATTATTTTTCTGCAGTTAGAATTTATGCATGCTGCACCCTATTCATGTAATTTGTCAAAAACCTCTTCAGTACTGACTTCAGATTTCAATATTTCAGGGGGAGGTGGACGAAGGCGGCTTACAATTTTAAGCCCCCAGGTGCAAGGCTACACCACCTCACAACCTGAAGAGGGCATCAAATGGTGGAAAAAACACACTGTACATAGCCCCATTGCAGGGTGAATTAGATGTTAGTTCTCTCCCCAAAAATGCCTCTGAATTTTCGAAGATGCCAAAGGCAGTTTGTGAAAATTGTCAGGGAGTGATGCATCTTTTGATACATCTTTTGGCCCTCCATGTTGACAGTTGCACCAAAAAAGTGGAACACTGTGAGGTAAGTTGTTACTTCCTGTACGTCTCATTGTCCCTCCTTGACAATATTAAGTTTTTTTGTTGTTGTTTTGCAACTAGGACTTAGATGAAGACTGCATCTCTGTGAATAATTTGGCAACAGAGGACACCACTGCTATGTCCTCAAAAACTACATCCAACAAGGATGTAAGATCATCTTGAATAAACTACCTTGAACATTTATCATTTTATTTTTCATATCTTTATCTTAACATCTGATATTCATATTTTGTTCAGATAAATGGACGTCCTACAGCTGAGTTTCCAAAAAAGGTACAATGATGGCAAAGTCATCCAAAACTCACAACTTTCTTTGCAACATTTCTTCTGTCCATAATGCTTCAGCACCACTTCCTCAATGGACAGCAGCAAGCACATCAGCCGGTACATTAGAAGGTAAGGTGACCTTTTTTCTGTTCCAACCAGATGACCTGTAGTTTGCATTTATTGTGTTTTCTCTTCATGATTTGATACATAGCAAGCTTTACATATTGCCTACTGAAAATATCTTTGCCCTGTTAGACTGGAGGACAGTGGAAGATCCAAAAAAAGCAATTTGGCTTTTCACCGATGAGATACTGCATTATAACAAAGGTTCTGAAGAAAATCGATTTGCAGTGGACTTGAGGAAAGAGCAGGAGGAACAGGACATGTCTTATGTGAGCTTCTACAAACGCGCCCATGTTGAGTGGGCGTCGCCACTGAGATGCAGACTTGAGGGTGAAATTTTCTGTTTTTTGATATGTCAGCATTTTCAAAGGAGAATATTGCAGTCTAATAAATGGACATGTACTCACCGTTTACCATAGGTGATGCTGCTGTTGGAGTCGGTGTTAACCAGCATGTTATGTCAACAATGATGATGAAGCTGAGAACTAGATTCCACCTAAATCTTGGTCAGTGATTGTACCACACTTGGTTCCTAACATTTTTATGAGCAGACATTCATAATTGGGCGTAAATTAAATGCCATAAGTGTAAGCTATTGCAAATGTATTGTTTAATGAGGAAACGGTGCAATCACCAAGATTTTTGATGGTCAGTCAGACCACTTGGTGCCTGCCAACTCTGCTGTGATGGTGGAGAGTGAGCTTTTCCTGATGGCAGGACAAATAATGGGGCATTGCTTCTGTATGGTGGTCCTGGTTTCCCTGGCCTCAGCCCAGCCATCAAACATGTGTGGTGGGACAGTTGACACTGCCACTGTTACTATTGAAGACTGTCCTGATTTGGACATCCGTGAAACAATTCAGCTGGTTAGTCTAGCAATTGTTATTTTCCTACATATTCTTTGAATGTGTGATATCAGTAAGGCTTGTGCAATTGGGAGATATTGGTGCATATTTGAATTGCATGAATCAAATTTTTCTTCCAACCCTTTTTTTATTTGTCTCTTTCTTCATTCCTCTCTATCTGAAGCTGGAAGAAAATTCTGAACTCCAAGGTGAGCAGCGTGACAGTGTTGTCAACCTTTGCATGGCATGGGACCTTCCGCTTCCAAACCTAAACAACATGAAGTGGCTCCATGACAAGCTACTCCTACATGCGGTAAAACTGCAGTCCTTCCCCTCCATTAATGACTTGATTCAGTTGTACATAATTTGGTTATTCAAATGCCAATGTTTTTGTTTATCCAGACTTCTAATGCTGTTTTACACAGGTTCTGGATCGATCAGCGAAACAAGTGAAGCAGTTGCGTAAGGGACTGAAGGAGACTGGAATTTGGCCTCTTCTCTGCAATAGAGCAGATGTAGTGAAACTCTTTTTCCCTTGTAAGAAAGATGCAGAGCTCACACCCCAGGTACATGAAATAAGTTTGAATATGAATCATCTATCCCCAGAAATATATTATATTCCCTTTTCAGAATATATATGAACTTGTTTTGAGGCTGGTCCCTGTTTTTACAGATGATTCTTGCACACATCACATGGCCCAAACCAAAATCAGATTTGACTCTGATGATGATGAAGATGATGCCTCTTTCGAGGCTATCACACGGGTCACAGGTTACTTCAGGAGTTTTATTGAACAAGGTCTATTTTTTAAATTAACTTCCATAAAATGCACTTTACTTTTTCCCGTTAAATGATACTCAGTTAATAAACTGTGAAAGTACAAATTTGAGGATTATTTAGGATGTATTTCACAGGTCTTTACTGTCTTTTTAACAGCTTCCTCAGAACAACTGGAGAATCTTCTGCAGTTCTGGGTGGGTTGGGAGGTTCCACCCAAGGAACTGATTGTGAAAGTTTCAAGTGGCTTTCTCCCAAGGGCCCCGACATGTATTGAAACTACCAAGTTGCCTGACCATCACACAACCTACAAAGATTTTGAGTCTGACTTTGTTGCTGCCTGCCACACAGGATTTAGTCTTGTGTAAAGATAACAGAAGTAACTCAAGGAGGCAATTCAAACCCAAGGAACACTCCTGGGTCAACATGAAAACATGCTAAGAGGAGTAGCCGGATCTCTGGAGGAACTCACACATCAGGTGCTCCTGATTACCAATCAGCTCAGTGGCCTGTCTTCGGCTGCTGGAGGGAGCCACACGGTGAGTTCACCTCCATCGTCTTCCTCTGCTCCTCTCCCTCACGTTTCCAGTCCTATTAAGGAACCATTTGTTTGCCCCCCGGAGGTTTATTCTGGTGATTTTGGCTCTTGTAGCCGTTTTTTGTTTAACTGCCATTTAGTGTTTAAGATTCAGCCTTCCAGTTACTCCACCGATGAAGCTAAGGTTGCTTACGTGGTTAACTTACTTCGGGGCAGGGCAGCTAAATGGGCTACTGCATTATGGGAGGGAGAGTCTGACATACTTTCCTCTTTTGATTTATTCGCTGCTCAATTGAGGCAAGTTTTCGATCATCCCATTCAAGGACAGGTGGCTTCCAAAAGGTTGTTAGCTTTAAGACAAGGGTCTCAATCTGTAGTTGACTATTCAGTGGACTTTCAAATTTTGGCTAAGCAGTGTGGGTGGGATGATCAGGCTCTCAAGGCCCTCTTTATCAACGGGTTATCAGAAGAATTAAAGGATGAATTGGCAACCCGGGATGATCCCCACAGTCTTCGTGAGCTTTATTCTTTATGTATCAGGTTAGACAATCGTCTGAGGGAGAGGAGTAGAGAGAAGTTTTTTAAGACCCGCCGTGTGGCTCCCTCTCCTGGCTGCGAGCGGTCGTCACCACTTCCTGCTTCCACCCTTCCTGCTCTGCCTCCGACAACTCCCCCTGCTGCCGTGGAGGAGCCCATGCAACTGGGCAAAACCCGACTCAGTCACAGGGAGCGCCAAAGGCGTCAAGCTGAAAACCGCTGTCTGTGTGATCCTCTCCTCACTGTGGAGGAGAGGATCACACACTGCCCAACTGCCCTAATCAACCAAAAGACCGGACTCACCTCTAGAGAAGAGCGTAGTGGTGAGTCGGACCTCCTCTTCCCCCAGCTCTTCCTCCAGATCCAGTTTTCCAGCTCAGCTTAAGTGGTCCCAAAACTCCGTCCAAGTCTCTCTATTCCTTGATTCTGGTGCTGATGATAGTTTTATTGATGAGGATTTTGTTAAAATTCATAACATCCCTGTTACCACACTCCCTCATCCCAAGAGAGTTAATGCGTTAGATGGACGTGTTATAGCCAATGTTACCTGCTGCACCACCCCTATCACTCTCCTGCTTTCCGGTAATCATTCTGAAACCATCACCTTTTTTGTCATTCCCTCACCACATTCCCCACTCATTCTAGGGCTCCCTTGGTTTCAGGTTCACAGTCCCCACATCAATTGGGCCACTCTCTCTATTGTCAGTTGGAGTGCGTATTGCTGCTCTAAGTGTTTGCGTTCAGCCTCATCTCAGTCCTCTGTCCTGGTTAAGTCACCGCCTCTTTCTCCGGATCTATCACTGGTACCCCCCATTTATCATGATTTAGCTCCGGTGTTTAGCAAAGATTTGGCCTGTGAGTTACCCCCTCATAGACCATATGACTGTGCTATTAACCTGCTCTCCGGCACCCCCCTACCCTCCAGTAGGCTTTACAACCTTTCCCGTCCTGAGAAAGAGGCCATGGAAACGTATATCACTGAGTCTTTAGCTGCAGGTCTCATTCGTCCCTCCTCATCTCCTATCGGTGCAGGGTTTTTCTTTGTCGAGAAGAAGGACGCGTCCCTTAGGCCCTGCATAGATTTTCGAGGATTAAATGATATCACAGTAAAAGACAAATCCCCCCTTCCAGTAATCGACCCCTCCTTTGATCCTCTTTCCCAAGCTCAATTCTTCACAAAATTAGATTTAAGAAACGCTTATCATCTCATCAGGATCAAGGAAGGAGACGAATGGAAGACTGCTTTCAACACCCCCCTGGGCCATTTCGAATATCTGGTCATGCCTTTTGGCCTCACCAATGCCCCTGCAGTTTTCCAGACGTTCATGACAGACATCTTCAGGGACATGCTCCACCGCTTCGTGTTCATATACCTCGATGATATTCTCATCTTCTCCAGAAACCTCAAGGAACATCATCAACACGTTCGCCTGGTGCTTCAACGTCTCCTGGAAAATCGTCTGTTCGTCAAGCCCGAGAAGTGTGAATTCCACACCAGATCAGTGAGTTTTCTGGGCTACATCATTGAGGCTGGACAGTTGCGTCCGGACCCTGGCAAGATCCGGGCAGTAGTTGACTGGCCCACACCTACCTCCCGTAAAGAGCTGCAGCGGTTCCTGGGGTTCGCTAACTTTTACCGGAGGTTCATCAGAGACTACAGCAAGGTGGCAGCCCCTCTCACCAAACTCACATCAATAAAACTCCCCTTTGTCTGGTCAGAAGAGGCCGAGAAGGCCTTTTTAACACTCAAGGGACTGTTCTCATCTGCTCCTCTGCTCCTGCATCCGGACCCCTCTTGTCAGTTTGTGGTGGAGGTGGACGCCTCTGAGTCAGGCATAGGTGCCATCCTCTCACAACGGGACCCCCAGACCCAAAAGCTCCATCCCTGCGCTTTTTTTTCACGCCGTCTTTCTCCTGCAGAACAAAACTACGACGTGGGCAACAGGGAGCTGCTAGCGGTGGTGGGGGCTCTTCAAGAGTGGAGACACTGGCTGGAAGGTACGGAAATTCCTTTTATTATTTGGACCGATCATAAGAACCTAGCTTACCTGAAGTCTGCCAAGAGACTTGATCCTCGACAGGCACGATGGTCCCTTTTCCTCAGTCGCTTCCATTTTTCCCTGTCTTTTCGACCTGGGTCCAAAAATACCAAACCTGACGCTCTCTCCCGAGTCTTCGCTCACCCCTCCTCTGAATCTCCTACAGACTCAACCATTCTTCCTCCCTCCTGTGTTGTCGGGGCCGCTCAGTGGGAGATTGAGGATAAGGTCAAGGAAGCTCTCACCCATCACCCTGCTCCTGGCGGTGGGCCCCCCAATCGATTGTTTGTTCCGGAGGACATGAGATCGGAAGTGTTAGTGTGGGGACACTCTTCTAAGTTGGCTTGTCATCCAGGTGCTAACAGAACCCTTTCCCTCATCCAACAGAGGTTTTGGTGGCCCAACATGGCTCGGGACACCAGGGAGTTTGTCGCCGCCTGCCCAGTCTGTGCCAGGGGCAAGTCCTCCCACAAGTCCCCTGCTGGTCTGCTGCGCCCTCTGCCTATCCCGAACCGACCATGGTCCCACATCGCCGTAGACTTCATCACCGGACTCCCCCCCTCCCAAGGTAACTCTGTCATTCTCACTATAGTGGATCGTTTTTCCAAGATGGTGCACTACATCCCTCTGGCGAAGCTGCCTTCTGCCCTGGAAACTGCCAACCTCCTCATTACTCACGTGTTCAAACTACATGGAATACCTGCAGATATTGTCTCTGATCGAGGTCCACAGTTTTCATCCCGGGTATGGAGGGAGTTCTGTCGGGCTTTGGGCGCAGCGGCCAGCTTATCCTCCGACTACCACCCTCAGACCAACGGCCAGACTGAGCGGGCCAACCAGGACCTGGAGAGTGCCCTCCGCTGCGTGGCAGCACATCACCCCGTGTCCTGGAGTGACCATCTCCCATGGGTGGAGTATGCCCATAACTCGCTCACCAGCTCTGCTACAGGTATGTCACCTTTTCAAGCCTGCTATGGCTATCAACCTCCCCTCTTCTCTGAGCAGGAATCTGCGGTCTCGGTCCCATCAGTTGGAGCCCACATCCGACGCATAAAGGAGGTCTGGAGGAGGGCTCGCGCAGCACTTACCTCGTCGTCGGCACGGAACAAGCTGAATGCGGACCTTCATCGCTCTCCGGCTCCCTCCTATCGACCTGGCCAGATGGTTTGGCTCTCCTCTCGGGACCTGCCCCTCCAAGTCGACTCAAGTAAGCTGGCTCCTCGTTTTGTTGGTCCATTCCCTGTGGAAAAGGTTATTAATGACTCCGCTGTGAGACTCAGGTTGCCAGCCTCCATGAAGATCCATCCCACCTTCCACGTCTCCCTCCTGAAACCGGTTGCCGCCAGCAACCTGAGCCCTCCGGCTGAGCCCCCTCCACCCCCCCTGCTGGTGGATGATCATCCTGCCTTCATTGTCTCTAAGATCCTGGATGTCAGGCCCAGGGGTCGTGGTTTCCAGTACCTGGTCGACTGGGAGGGGTATGGCCCGGAGGAATGGTCTTGGATCTCCAGGAAACTTATCCTGGACGACGCCCTCCTGAGAGACTTCCATGCAGCGCACCCTGAAAAGCCTGGAAGGACGTCAGGAGACGTCCATCGAGGGGGGGGTACTGTGAGGATTCAGTGAATCCTCAGCAGTCTGCTCTCCCCCTCCCTCACAGATTCCCTCTCAACTTTCTCCTGCATGGGCGGAGTCCTCCGCTCGGCAGCTGCACACCTGCTTCCTATCTCACCTCATCAATCCTCCCTACATAAGACGGCACCTGAGATGTCTTCTTCGCGGGAGTATTGCACGCTTCACCTCGGTTTGTGCTATCCTCGTCTCAATTCCTCTCAGCATTTGCTGCTCAGGCTGATTGCCTGTCTAACCCGGTCCAGGGGCGCTCTTATGCCTTTCGAGGCCTGTTTGCTTCTCATGTTTTTTGATCTCCAGAATACTAACCATCTCTCTCTGCTCCCTCTTTTCCAGGTCTCCACGAGCCCTCACCACCGCAGCCTTTATCTCACTGTTTCACTTACCTGTGTTGAACTCTGGAGCCTGCTCTCAATAAACCCTGTTAAAACTCCTCCTGCTTGCTTCTTTGAGCTTTTGGGTCCAACAATACAACTCCTGGTCATATCCTGACAGAAGACAGACATTTGACGCTGAGATTGGGATTTACTTTACACAGGATGAGAATGGTTCACATGAGGTAGTTATCCATTTACAGTGTAGTTTCTTCCTGATGTCAGTTGATTTCATCAGGGTTAACTTCCTGTCATATGACTGACTCAGCTATGGTCAGTAAAATTGCTTGAAATGTTTAGCAGTACAGTTTTAGTTGTCTTCCCAGCAAAGTCAATGGTTTTTCACAAATTTAATTTAAATAAGGATTAGGTATATGTGGTACTACTTACATTTTTTTTCATTTGGGTAACTATGTTATTTGTATGTTGGTAGCTGTCCTGACCACCCTGGTGCAGTTATGTTTTTCCAGGACACTACCCTTCTTTGCTTGTGTAACCCAGCTAACAAGTTAATTCATGTTTAATGTTGGCAATAAAGTAAGGGGCTGAAAAGGAAAACACTTCTTTTCTGTACATTTATTTAAGTTGCAACATTTTCTTGGCTTTAGTGGACTCAAACATTTACTGTATCAAGACAAGTACAAGGCCTACAAGGCTCATGGCATTTCACATGATGCACATGATCAGTTGGGTGTAAAGGCCTCTGATCATCAATAGCCAAAACTAACCCCTTATGGCTCATGATTAAGGAACAGAGAAACTTAATCTGGTGTTAATGATACCCTGCACACATTCAACTGTGTTTATGTAAATGTCCATTCCATGACAGTCAGAGGGGGCACAAGGATCTATTGATCTTTTGAGGTAGTCCATTTCTGGTTCATTCAGTGGGCTCACAAAGACTGGCACATGGATACCAGGGGCTCTAATTTCCTGGCGCAACTCAGGGTGGCGCAGGGTGGCGCAGCCTGGTGCACCCCCCGCAGTGGTAATTTCGTCCGGCGCACCGCCGTGCGCAGCCAATTTGGCAATTTGGTAGACCGGCTGCGCCGAGATGGGTGTGACGGTGCACCAGGGGGAGGTGTCCAAGATTCAGCTTGGCGCTGTGACAATTTCGTGCCAAAAAAACGCGCGGAAGGTGCGCTGAGAGCCCGCCAGCTCCAACCTGGTCTATTCTCGGCGCAGGAGAGGCGCACCCCGGGGCAGTGGTAATTTGGTTGACAGATTCACAGGGCGCACACTTCACCATAACCTCACAGGCAGGTATCCACAGTGTCAGGCACATTTCAATGCAATAAACAATCACAGCAACCACTATTTAATGTAACCATCTGAACCAGCATATACATTTGTATCTATATTAATTGTCCCGTCACATCTGATGTCAGATCAGAGACGTTTGTCATAACTAACGAGTTCACATCTCTCAGCCAGCCACAAACAGCCACATCATCCGATACGGAGTATCCGGCTTCTGTCATCTCATGAAATTAAATAGAAAAGAAAAAAGAGAGAGACGCTCGCTGAATAAATAACTCGGTGTCTTGAGGATTTACCTGGTATTGCCCATATTTCCGTCTTTTAATCTTTATTCGTAATGTGATCTAAAAAGATGGAGTACATTACTGCAAGGAGGATGAGGAGGAGATATCGGGGGAATATTTCACCTAAGGTTCTGCTATTTGGCAATGACAGACCAGGAATGCAGGTGGATCACAAGCATGATGAATGGATTATCCTGCTGCTGTGTTTAAATGTAATTATCACTTAATTTTGTACTAATATTTATGAGACAAATATGAGTGGTCCACATGGTGACGCCCATCGTGTCCTCCGATGCGCAGCCCGGTGGCCCTTGTGCTCTCCCAATTGCTGCAAAAGTGACAGCGGCTCTGACCTTCTTCTCCACCGACATGAAATTGGCACTGCGCCTCGCCCGCGGTGCATTTAAAGGCGAGGAGAGGCGTCCATTTGATTGGCGAAGATTGTACTCGGCTGTGTTAAAACCACTCAAGTCTTATCTCCTCCCTCTCTGCTACTTGCGCCGCTGTGAGAGATGAAGGCGTGGGTGCGCCTGCCTGCACCAGACTGCGCCCTGCACAAAACTTGCAAAATGCTCTGGACACACCCCGTTGGCGCGGCGCAGGCGCAGCGCAGGGCAGGTGCGCCCCGCCTGCGTCTGGTCTGCGAAATTAGAGCCCCAGGTCTGCAGTCAGCTTCAATACCGCTGGACTCCCACTCAATCTCTGGTATGTACAGCTCCTATTGAAACAAAGAAATGTTGAGGTGACATAAGGATACAAAATGCTCTGCTTTTATTCTTTACAGAATTTTCTATTTAAATTAAAATTTAATTTGCATATGAATTGTAGTAATGTTAACATAATGCACCACTATTTTGACATGAAAGGTGTAATGTTTTGCAACTGGCTCAAGAAAGGATGGTTTTCATTTTAATTAAAGATGGGCAAAATATAACAATGTCTCAACTCCAAACAATATTTTCATGTTTGAAGCAAACAGCAATTATATTGACTGTAACACAGTTTGTAATAAACTTAGTCCCATTTATGAGGGGATGTCTATGGATAACACATAGGCTTTTAACTGACTTGTAAAACACATTTGTCAAATGATGGAACAGGTTATTTCAAACATCATCAAAATCACAATTTGGAATTAATCAAATTAAAGATAAATCATACATAATCCATGAACCCCTGTTCTGAATCTCAAATTCTGAAAGAGGCGGACTTTGGGAGACTTGACGGCTATTTTTTGGTGCAACACATTTGAGCAAAACATTATGACCCCTCAATGTTGACCTGAAGTTGGGGCAACTGATTATACATACATTTGGGACATCAGGGTCTGGTACTGGACACTGCAGTTGTCCAATTTCTCACAGTTGGTTAGGAGACATGTGCTGCTCTGATTTCAATGAATGGTTGTCCCACCCATCACGGGACACACCTGGAGCCATGGAATGAAGACATAGTGGCAACAGAACAAGTGTAGTTCACTTGACAGATCAAGATGTCCTTCATCTTCTAAGGTGTGAAGAACATTGTAGAAGACATTTGTCACTGCCATGTACACAACTCTCCAAAGTCTCTCAATCCTGTAAAGTTAGCAGGGGTAGGGTTAGGGCTAGGGTATATCTCACAAACATTATATTATGGATGTGTCACATAAATTTAACAAGCATATATTAGATAAGAGTTTGAGAAGCACAAGATTTAACACAAAAGATGCCAGAATGCAGGCTAACTACACCCTGTCTTAAGTCACCTGAGAAACCAAGCCAATACAGCAGTTCAATGCCAAGTTTTTTGTTGGGTTACTGGAACTGCTGAATGTAGTTAATCCTTTTCAGTGAGGCTAATTCAAACTATGAAAATCACAGTGGAGGTATGTTAAGCCGCATTATGTAGTAACGCCCCATTATGTAATAATGTAATAAATTTTCACTTTATGATGTAATAACACCGCATTTTGAAATAATCTGCCGCATTTTGTAATAAAAATTTTGAACGCAATATGTAATAAACTTTGCTGCATTCTGTAATAAGTTATTACTTATTATGTCGGGTATTACATACTGCTGGTGTTGCCCTTTTTTTTAATAAGGAAAATGTAATAATGTGGAGCATTATGTAATAAACCACCAAAATAGATGTCTATATCATAAATCAGTTACTTGTTAATGCAGACTGTCTCACTCTCTCTCGCTCAAAATTATTGCAAATTGCACTCAGTTGTTGACAACTGTGGAGCATAGCCTATATAACGGCTTTCATGCCAGGAGCATATTATTTAGAATTATTCCCAGTAACTTGTTTTAGTGAGGCATAACATTATTTCCTGCGACATAAAGCTGGCCTATTCTGTTTTAAAACATTATTTTAAGCTTTGTGCTCTACTTTATGTTGTGCAAAGTTATTCCTACTTTGATTTGCTTGCTTGACTAAATAAGAGGATAAATCAGGACAGCTCTGCTCTAAAGTGAAAAGGTCAGTACACAATATTCAGGACCATGGACAGCTCTGAGCCGACTTGTTTATTTTTCACACATTCACACACAATGGGCTCTAATTTCCTGGTGCAACTCAGGGTGGCGCAGGGTGGCGCACCCCACGCAGTGGTAGTTTCATCCGGCGCACCGCCGTGCACAGCCAATTTGGCAATTTGGTAGACCGGCTGCGCCGAGATGGGTGTGACAGCGCACCAGGGGGAGGTGTCGACAGATTCAGCTTGGCGCAGTGACAATTTCCTGCCAAAAAAACGCGCGAAAGGTGCGCTGAAAGCTCGCCAGCTCCAACCTGGTCTATTCTCGGTGCAGGAGAGGCGCACCCAGGGCAGTGGTAATTTGGCTGACAGGCGCACAGTGCGCACACGTCACCAAAACCTCACAGGCAGGTATCCAGAGTGTCAGGCACATTTCAATGCAATTAACAATCACAGCAACCACTATTTAATGTAACCGTCTGAACCAGCATATACATTTGTATCTATATTAATTGTCCCGTCACATCTGATATCAGATCAGAGACGTTTGTCATAACTAACGAGTTCACGTCTCTCAAGCCAACCACAAACAGCCACATCATCCGATACGGAGTATCCGGCTTCTGTCATCTCATGAAATTCAAAAGGAAAGAAAAAAGAGAGACACGCTCGCTGAATAAATGTAAGTCACTCAGTGTTTTTATAAGGATTTACCTGTGATTGCCCATATTTCCCTCTTTTAATCTTTATTCGTAACGTGATCTAAAAACAAGGAGTACATTATTGCAAGGAGGATGAGGAGGAGATATATATTTTCACCAAAGGTTCTGCTATTTGGCAATGACAGACCAGGAATGCAGGTGGATCACAAGCATGATGAATGGATTATCCTGCTGCTGTGTTTAAATATAATTATCACTTAATTTTGTACTCCTATTATGACACAGTAACAGATGATATCTGTCCTGTGAGGTGGTCCACACGGTGACGCGCGGAGGACACGATGCATGTCCCGATGGCCCCTGCGCTCTCCCAGCTGCTGCAAGAGTGACACAACTCTGACCTTCTTCTACACCGAGGTGAAATTGTCACTGCGCCTCGCCCACGGCGCTTTTAAAGGCAAGGAGAGGCGTTCATTTGATTGGTGAAGATCACGCTCGGCTGTGTTAAACCCTACTCTCCTCCCTCTCTGCCATTTGCGCCGGTGGGAGAGACAGAGGCATGGGTGCGCCTCCCTGCGCAAGACTGCCCGTGAACGAAACTTGCAAAATGCCCTGGACACACCCCGTTGGCGCGGCGCACCTGCCCTGCGCCGCACGTGTGCCTGGTCTACGAAATTAGAGCCCAATAAATCAACATTTAAAGTCTTAAGCATTTCTGGAAACACACGAGTCTGAAAACGAGAACAATAACTGAATGTCAAATAAGGTCATTATAGATATTTTCTTCTTTCCTGCCGCTTGAGTTTATATTGTTGTCTCTACACCTCGTGAGTGAACACCTTGAGTTCTAGGTCTGTATATTTTTGTTTCTTTTTCTGTCTGACTCTGCCATTGTCGTGTCAACTGTGATCTTGGAGCAAAGCCACCTCTATAACCCGCGGCTTACTGCAATCAGCTGCGCAGACTGCGCTAAACTGCCGAACTGTGTGGGCTTGTTACTGCCGGCAAATGATTAGAGCAGTTTCCTCTGAGGATACACAGGGCAGATTGCGTGAGCTAATTCTGCACAAATAATGGCGCTATTAGCAGGAGCAATCCATTCTTTGTGGATCTGGCCCTTAGTTTCTTATTGAATGCCTGAAATTGACCTGGATGCAGCGTGTTTCTCTGCATAAGCAGCAGTGTGTCACACAAATATACAGAACCTATTCTCTGCCTCTCTAGCGACTTTAAAGGGGCTGGAAAGTCGCAACAACGTCCAAAAGTTACACACGTGCCTAACGTCATCCACTGATGCGCTCCACACTCACATATACACGCACAACCACAGACAGGAATAACAGAAACAATCACAGAGTCCACGGTCCAGTCCATGTGCATATTCACCTGTATACTTGTGCGTATGACTATGTGTATAATTACATAGAAATTGGAAGGTACTTGTTAATGTGTAGCCTATGTTATATTGTTCTGTATAGACCTGTAATTCCACACTGAGCCCTGGCAGAATTTATGCATGTACTACAATCAGCCACATTTTGGCTTTGGTTTTGGGAAACGATTTCATCCTAAATAACACAACTGCAGCCAGAAAATCATCAAAAGGCAACATGATGAAAGGTATGAACAAAGAACAGATTCAGAAAATGTAGATTTTTAGAATTTAGAATTTTATCTTGATTGTTTTAAAACTAATATGACTAATATGAAACTAATATGAAATAAAAGTAGGCCTACAAATAGTTAAGCTAACAGTGACCATCGATGTAAAGTAGCCTAGCAGATGCCAGACTGGTTTTAAAACGTTTCTGAGATGACAGCTTAACTATTAAATGTTATATAAATTAATTCACAGAGGAACAGGCCATACATTGTACAGATTTCCATGTCTGTTAAGTATTGAGCAAAACTATGTGGTGCTACTGTATGCTTTAAAGCATTTTAGACTCTAATTGCTGTCATGCCTGTTTTGAAAATGTGTCATTCATCTAACCAAAGACTAAAATATTACATAGTGGCATAATACAACAACTTTATATACACAATTAATACAATTTTTTTTACCTATTTTTTGACAGCCCTACAGTTTACCATAATTGTGGCCAGTACCTGGATTGTTTGCATGGGATATGGCCAGCAACAATCAATGAGCAAGGATGCCTATGATGTTATAGTGAAAAAATTCAAAGGAGAGTTCAATGTTCCTGTTAATGAATGCACAAGAGAGCAGCAAAATGCTCTGGTGAGGCTGTGGAGGAATAGACATCTCTACTCTCTGAGCCAGGATGGAGAGACCTTACTGTGTGCTGGGAAGCCAGTGCTTTTGCACTATACCACCAAAATAGATATAGACATCTATTTTGGTGGTTTATTACATAATGCACCACATTATTCAACCTCTGCTGGACTTTTATTCACCCCCACATCACGCCTCAGTACCATGGGTGCCCGAGCCTTCAGCTGCTCAGCACCCAGACTCTGAAACTCCCTCCCCCCACACATAAGACAGTCAGACTCCATCACGTGTCAGACTCCCAGTTTATACCCCTGTACAGGAGGT
The DNA here is from genome assembly GCA_037902135.1 of Cetoscarus ocellatus. Taxonomy (NCBI): domain Eukaryota; kingdom Metazoa; phylum Chordata; class Actinopteri; order Labriformes; family Labridae; genus Cetoscarus; species Cetoscarus ocellatus. The sequence goes on from JBAMNC010002132.1 coordinate 61,129, forward strand.
ACTGGACCAGCTCTCCGTCCCTCGGGTAAGGTTGTCAGCTATCTTCCCTACCGGTATACCGTTAGGGGGAACCAACAGTGGTTAAGCTGGTGGCAAGGAGACTCGCCTAACTTTCTAACTGCCTTCTTCCTGACGTCTCCCCCGCTTCATCCAATGCAGCACCCGGTCGAGAGAGGGACCTCCAGGCCGAGGTGGCCCCTCTTTTAGTCCACAAGGAACCGCAAGTTTCGGATAGTCCCAAGATCTTGTACAAAATCCTCAGAAATAATCCAAACACTCTATAATCTCATATGGCTGGAGAGGAAAGAGAACTCAGTCCGAATTCGTAATCCACAGTTGGAGGGAGTGGTCCACCGCCCCAATCCGACGCTCTTTAGGAAAATAATCCAACAGTGGTGAAAAGAGTTCTTTTCTGTAAGTCTCTCCAAACTCGGTCCCTAAAAGCGACAGAATAGAATAACTGGAGAGAAGCGATCCTGTACTTCCTCTCGCAGTCTCGATCCTGCTCCTGGGCGTCCGGGGTAGAAGAACGAGGATTTATTCTGATCTCCTACTTTTTATACATGAGGTGTCTCACACCACTATTTGCATATCAGCTCATACTGTTTAGCCAATCAGTTTACAAAGTATACTTTAACAACATTCGGACATCTACTCTTACTCAGCTAGACTAAGTTACTTCCCTTTCTGGACATCTGGACATGTTGAGACATGTCCTCGACTTTCCCTCTTGCTCAATACATCTCACATGATGATTAGATCATTTCTTATGATTAGAACTTCTCAATACATTGTTACTTGTACTCTGATTACTTTTTATTCTTTAGTTTCTGGTTACATACAAAACAGCTTTTAGCAGTTAGCACTTTGATTCTCCATAACATAAGCTCTATGTCACCTTCCATTCAGGGTATGGTGCTATTGCTTCACTAAGGTGTCTTCAAGACAGGGAATGATTCAATCTTACTTGACACACGTCATTCAGATCCCAACTCAAAACTCACCTGTTCAAACTGGCATATTCCCTCTAACTGGACATTGTTCACCCCACTTGCTTTTATGTTAATGTTTTGTTTTTAAAGTGTTTGCAATGGCTGATGCTTTTATGCTTTTTACTCCTGTAAGGTGACCTTGGGTGACTTGAAAGGCCCCCCCAAATAAAATGTATTATTATTATTATTATTATTATTATTATTATTATAAAGAAAAGGGCGACACCCGCAAAATGTAATACCCGATGTGAAATGTAACAACTTATTACAAAAATGCAGCAAAGTTTATTACATATTGCGTTCAAAATTTTTATTACAAAATGCGGCAGATTATTACAAAATGCGGTGTTATTACATCATAAAGTGAAAATTTATTACATTATTACATAATGGGGCGTTACTACAAAATGCGGCTTAACAAGATAAATGACAAGGGCTGCTGAATCGTTGTTTAGTCTGTTTAAAGGCCTTATGTTGATGCTGAACAAAGCAGGTCACTGCAAGAATATCACCAGTAGGTGCAATTGTTAGGCCTTTGTAGGTGGATAAAATGCTGTGCAAAATACATGGCAACTGCTCAGTTGGTGGATGCAAAAGTAAACAGGGTGGTTTATAATACACTGGGAGATGGTTGTTAGTGTATTCTAGGTCATTGCAGAGCCCTGCCAGTTTATGGTTGATTGTAAATTGTATGGTTGAGCCTTGGACAAATGTTTTAATAAAGCATACCTTTGATTGTGTACACTTTTTCCGGCAATGAAACTCCCGGTTCCAGTGCTACGAACAGTGAACATGAGGCATGCAACATCAACATTCTCCCCTCCTTGATCAGCTCTTATTCTGAAAAATGTACATGAAACATATGTTAAAATTTAGTGCAAAAAATCAAACAAAAAAAAACATGTCACTTTATGGAATAATGAATGCACAGTGCTTAAAAAACATAGGCAAAGAAACATATAGAGCTGCACAACTCTTGTTGCTCTGCCCAGATTGAGTTAGCAACATTTACATCCATAGTACCTCAGTGGAAAGCCATATTTTGTGCCAGATTCTTGGAAGAATGCCAAGGTTGTGGAGGACAGATTGTTGTTTGAAGCCCCAAGGTACATTATCTGGAAGATTAAAAAAAAACTTGTTAAATGCAGTAGTACATGCCTACAAATGTTTTTTTTCTGTTTTTTTCAAGCCTACATTGACCTAACACTGCTTTCTGTAATAATTATTTATTCTCATCACTGACAGATGTGTAGTTGCACTACAGAAATTTTTGTATCATTACAAGGTGGTGCGTTGCATTGTGAGATGTAACTGCCATAGACACTACAGCTATTTCCAAAATCATCTTGTACTTATTTAATAGGGCTTCTTTTTCCTGTCATTTTACTTTGTTGTGCACGGGAAATAAGTTCATCCACGATTGCTATGCAAAACAATCATGGCCCTATCTGTACAATGCAGTGATGAAGTAAAATGATAAGTGTACTAAAAAATGAACAGGAGAGTGGTTTCTGATGTGCTTTTGTTAGACATTGTACAGAGTATACTACACTATAAAAACCATGCAAAAGACATGGATTGAGACAGACTGAGAATATCTAATTCATAAAAAAAAAGTTCATGTTTTAGCCACATTTTTATTCACAAACCCACCTTCATGGAATACCCATCTATTCCGCCAAAAATGACAATACTGTACCTATTGGGTGAAAAAAAGATTAAAATTATTTAACAAAGGTCAAAATGGAGCATTGGGATGTATAAACTTTGCTCCTGTACTCGTCTCTGGCTCTTGTCTTTTAGGTGGCCTGGGATCCTTGGTGTAGACTGCCTGCTGCTGTGGAGTCACGAAGCCTCAATAACTACAATTACAGACATAACACATATTTGGCCATCTCATTCCAGTTCGTAATCATTATAGCTGTTAATGTAGATATTAACATGATCTCTCTATCCATGGTTGATACATCTATAGTAACTATCTCTAGCTCCACATGGACATGAGATCCCTCTTGAAAATGAGGTGTCACATCTCAAGAGGTCTACCATTAATACATTGATACTTAACGGAGACAAATACGGTAGGGATGCACTTGTGGTCTGGGCACCCATGAGTTCGTCACTACCATAAATTCTTATATTCAGTAAGACTTTTATTGATTATACTTCTATAAAATTATCACCACAACCACACAGACATGTGGACCCTCCTCTAATAAATTTGTTTCCAGCAGAAACAAATTTGACGGCGACAGGTCTATGATTGGTCCTTTGATCTGTCACTAGCTTTAGTTCTTACTTTAGTCCACTTGTCTCCACTTACCTCCCTCCCTTTGCCCACACACCCAACACAGCATCGTGTGGATTTGCTGTTCATCATGAGACTTGGGTCCACATTCAAGATTTCCTGCTGCTTAACAGAAGGTTTTTTCTTGCCGCCATGATGGAGGGATTCATGATTGGCTATATGGATTCATGTTGGGTGTTGGATGTATATATTTGTATATATATGTATATTTGTATTTCATATATGTACATATGTATCTATGCATATATGTGTATCCATAATATGAAGAGCTTTGTGGTCTATTGTAAAGTGTCTTCATAACACTTGTTATGAATTGGCGCTATACAAATAAAGATTGATTGATTGATTGATTGATAAACTGGATTGGGGAAACCATATACAGCTGTATAATTATCTATCAATGTTTTGAGCAACATTTTATCATTGCTGTTCTGTCTACATTTAGATTCAAATTTGATTTGATTGAACATATCCATTGTTCCTCAGGGTACAATCAAAAATGTTGTACCTAATCAACTTGTGGTTGGTATCGATATGCACAAGGGATCTTGGGCAAGAGACTGAATATGTGCGTCTCACAATACAGCCCATGGAGGTCAGTCTTGTTAACAACCCTAGGGTGTCAACTCGGTGCATGGAAGCCCTCACACATTCCCATTGAACAAGGCAGCCCCTGGATTTCAGAGCTCCCTTGACCAGTCGACACCTAGAGTGTGGCATTGTCTGCTTTATGTTCGCAACCATGGCATCCAGTCAATCTTTATTTATCAATCAATCTTTATTTGTATAGCGCCAATTCATAACAAGTGTTATCTCAAGACACTTTACAATAGAGCACAAAGCTCTTCATATTATGGATACACATATATGCATAGATACATATGTACATATATGAAATACAAATATACATATATATACAAATATATACATCCAACACCCAACATGAATCCATATAGCCAATCATGAATCCCTCCATCATGGCGGCAAGAAAAAACCTTCTGTTAAGCAGCAAGAAATCTTGAATGTGGACCCCAGTCTCATGATGAACAGCAAATCCACACGATGCTGTGTTGGGTGTGTGGGCAAAGGAAGGGAGGTAAGTGGAGACAAGTGGACTAAAGTGAGAACTTAAGCTAGTGACAATTAGTGACTAGTGGACCAATCATAGACCTGTCGTCGTCAAATTTGTTTCTGCTGCAAACAAATTTATTCGAGGTTAGCCTCTTGAGATGCTACAAACTTGTTTTCAGGAGGGTCCTCATGTCTGTGTGGTTGTGGTGATAATTTTATAGAAGTATAATCAATAAAAGTCTTACTGAAAATAAGAATTTATGGTAGTGACGAACTCATTGGTGCCCAGACCACAAGTGCATCCCTACCGTATTTGTCTCCGTTAAGTATAAATGTATTAATGGTAGGCCTCTTGAGATGTGACACCTCATTTTCAAGAGGGATCTCATGTCCATGTGGAGCTAGAGATAGTTACTATAGATGTATCAACCATGGATAGAAAGATCATGCTAATATCTACATTAACAGCTATAATGATTACGAACTGGAATGAGATGGCCAAATATGTGTTATGTCTGTAATTGTAGTTATTGAGGCTTCGTGACTCCACAGCAGCAGGCAGTCTACACCAAGGATCCCAGGCCACCTAAAAGACAAGAGCCAGAGACGAGTACAGAGCAAACAGAAAGGGGCAGAGGCAGATATGGAGAGAAAGTGTGAGAGGGAGAGGGATAGAGCATCCAACTCTTCATCTGTCATTTGACTGTACAGAGAAGTAACTGGCATATTTTTTCAGACAGTCTTCTGGGGATTGTATGTCTTGACACTCCCAACAAACTTGCAATGGTTGTGACAGACAAGGGGATTTCAAGAAGATGCTGAAGGTACCCGGGGCTGAAATAGAACTTTAGACGTCCTGTGTGCCCTTGAACTACTTGGATTTGAAAATTTGATTCCAAACCTTGGAAGTGTTCCCTTTCAACCCTGATCAGCCTAATCAGTTCAGATAGTGTGTCCATGATAGGGCTGAACGATATTGACGAAATTTCATATCTCGATATTCATGCCAGATATCTCGATATCGATACGATACAATACGACTATGGGTTCGGCAAAAACCAAGCATTTTTTAGAAAAATAAAAAGATCATAATACAAAAGAATGTGGAAAGTGCAGTTTTAGCGCGGGGGAAATCTATATTGTTTATATTGTTGCTTTTCGATATCAATATCTTGAATGTTCATATCTTGATATCGATACAATAACGATATATTGTTCAGCCCTAGTCCATGATGCACACTGGAATGTTGAAGCCTCTTTAAATTGGCCCTAGCAAACACTAGAGGCTCTGATTTTGTAGACCAGGCACAGGCGGGGCGCACCTGCCCTGTGCCTGGTCGGGGGTGTGTCCAGGGAATTTTGCAAGTTTCGTGCACGGCACAGTCTGGCGCAGGCAGGCGCACCACGCCTCCGTCCCTCCTACCGGCGCAAGTAGCAGAGAGGGAGGAGAGGAGGTGTGAGTGGGTTTAACACAGCCGAATGTAATCTTCACCAATCAAATGAACACCTCTCCTCGCCTTAAATGTGCCACGGGTGAGGCGCAGTGACAATTTCACCTCGGTGGCGAAGAAGGTCAGAGTCGCTGTCGTTTTTGCAGCAACTGGAAGAGCGCAGGGGCCACCGGGCCGCGCATCGGAGGCCACGATGCGCGTCACTGTGTGGACCACCTCGTGGGACAGATATCATCTGTTCCTGTGTCATAATAGGAGTACAAAATTAAGCGATAATTACATTTAAACACAGCAGCAGGATAATCCATTCACCATGCTTGAGATCCACCTGCATTCCTGGTCTGTCATCGCCAAATAGCAGCGCCTTAGGTGAAAATATATCTCTTCCTCATCCTCCTTGCAATAATGTACTCAATCTTTTTAAAGATTTAAACAGAGAGATATGGGCAATCACAGGTAAATCCTTCAGACACCGAGTGATTTACATTTATTCAGCAAGCGTCTCTCTCTTTTTTCTTTTCTTTTGAATTTCATGAGATGAGAGAAGCCAGATACTCCGTATCGGATGATGTGGCTGTGGTTGGCTGAGAGATATGAACTCGTTAGTTATGATAAACGTCTCTAATCTGACATCAGATGTGACGGGACAATTAATATAGATACAAATGTATATGCGTGCTCAGACGGTTACATTAAATAGTGGTTGCTGTGATTGTTTATTGCATTGAAATGTGCCTGACACTGTGGATACCTGCCTGTGAGGTTTTGGTGACGTGTGCGCACTGTGTGCCTCTCAGCCAAATTACCACTGCATGGGGTGTGCCTTGCCTGCGCCGAGAATAGACCATGGCGGGCTTTCAGCGCACCTTTCGCGCGTTTTTTTGGCACGAAATTGTCACTGCGCCAAGCTGAATCTGTCGACACCTCCCCCTGGTGCGCCGTCACACCCATCTCGGCGCAGCCGGTCTACCAAATTGCCAAATTGGCTGCCTACGGTGGTGCGCCGGACAAAATTACCACTGCGCGGGGTGCGCCAGGCTGCGCCACCCTGAGTTGCGCAAGGAAATTAGAGCCCAAATTCCATGCGGTCCAAATCCAATGGCCTGTGGTCTAGAATATGTTAGAGCCGAGAATGTAGCTTCTCAAGGATGCTGTGATGAAGCACAACCAATAAAACAAGCATAACTTGGCATTAGTTTAGGCAGACATTTCCTTTTGCATTATATCCTCATTTTGAACAGTTTGTCAGCAGACCTCACTCATACTGGGGCACTTTACACTGATGATGTAATGACAGTCACAATAAGGTTAATTCCCAGTCCAGGGAAAGAAGGTGTTACTACAAAATAATTCTGTTCTCCAATTAATGATTACTAAACAAAAGAAAGGACCCATTATTTCATTTTTAAATTTTCTGCACAGTGTAACACAGACAAATGCACTGCATATGCAATATATGTTAGTTGGGAAAGTCATTGGGATATGCAAAGTTTTATTTTTACTCTTTTTGTGTCTTGCCTCAGTCTCGAGTCCATGACAACCATATAGACACCATTAATTCAACTGTGCATCTAGTACCATGGGAGAAATGGTCAGAACTTGCCAACCATCAGTTAGCTTAGCTTAATCACTGGGAGTCAACAGGTATTGTTGGCCTCCTTTTATACAGTCATCAGATAAACTCTTCAGCAACTCTAAACGTTCCTGTATGCTTGTTGTGATTGGTTTTTTACTGCATTATGTTATCTTCTACTATCATCATATTCTCTTCTTCTCCTAAACAGAGGCTTTGTTTTGTTGACCTACTTCCTTGATGTGATTTGTGCGAATGAGTCCAATCTTTTGAATGACTCTTTTAGGTGAACAATGAGGACGGAATCAAAGTGAGTGAGCCGTTCATATGTGAGCCATACTTAAATGCAAATTGCCTAAAAATTGAAGAATGGCTTACATATGAATGGCTCACTCACAACTGCTAATCGGTTCTCATTGTTCACTTAAAAGAGTTGTTCAAAAGCCTTGACTCATTTACAAACATCACATCTCTCTCACCGTGGAAGTAGGACAACAAAACAAAGCCTCTGTTTATGAGTAGAAGATAATACAATGATATTAGAAGATAAGTAACAATCTATACCCCTCCTGGAGCCACCACCTTACCGCGGTGGAGGGGTTTGCGTACCCCAATGACCCCAGGAGCTATGTTGTCGGGGGCTTTATGCCCCTGGTAGGGTCACCCAAGGCAAACAGGTTCTGGGGGAGGGGTCAGACAAAGCGTGGCTCGAAGACCATTATGGAGAATAATTTCATTGGATCCCAGTTTCCCTTGCCCGGACGCGGGTTACCGGGGCCCCACCCTGGAGCCAGACCTGGGGATGGGGCTCGATGGCGAGCGTCTGGTGGCCGGGCCTGCGCCCATGGGGCCCGGCCGGGCACAGCCCGAAAAGGCAACGTGGGACCCCCCCTCCCATAGGCTCACCACCCGTGGAAGGGGCCAAGGTGGTCGGGTGCAATGTGAGCTGGGTGGCAGCCGAAGGTGGGGACCCTGGCGGTCCGATCCCCGGCTGCAGAAGCTAGCTCTAGGGACGTGGAACGTCACTTCTCTGGTGGGGAAGGAGCCTGAGCTGGTGTGCGAGGTCGAGCGGTTCCGACTAGATATAGTCGGACTCACCTCGACACATAGCTTGGGCTCTGGAACCAGTCCTCTTGAGAGGGGCTGGACTCTCTTCCACTCTGGAGTTGCCGATGGCGAGAGGCGCCGGGCAGGGGTAGCAGTACTTATTGCTCCCAGGCTCAGCGCCTGTACGTTGGGGTTCACCCCAGTAAGCGAGAGGGTAGCCTCCCTCCGCCTTCGGGTGGGGGGACGGAACCTGACTGTCGTTTGTGCTTATGCACCAAACGGCAGTCCAGAGTATCCACCTTTTTTAGACTCCCTAGAGGGGGTGCTGGAGAGTGCCCCTTCTGGGGACTCCCTCGTTCTTCTGGGGGACTTCAACGCTCACATCGGCAACGACAGTGCGACCTGGAGGGGCGTGATTGGGAGGAACGGCCCCCCCGATCTGAACCCGAGTGGTGCTTTGTTACTGGACTTCTGTGCTCGTCACAGACTGTCCATAACAAACACCATGTTCAAACATAAGGGTGTCCATATGTGCACTTGGCACCAGGACACCCTAGGCCGCAGTTCGATGATCGACTTTGTAGTCGTATCATCGGACTTGCGGCCGCATGTTTTGGACACTCGGGTGAAGAGAGGGGCGGAGCTGTCAACTGATCACCACCTGGTGGTGAGTTGGCTCCGATGGTGGGGGAGGATGCCCGTCAGACCTGGCAGGCCCAAGCGTGTTGTGCGGGTCTGCTGGGAACGGTTGGCAGAGTCTCCCACCAGAAAGAGTTTCAACTCCCACCTCCGGGCGAAGTTCGACCATGTGGCGGGGGAGGCAGGGGACATTGAGTCCGAGTGGGCCTTGTTCCGGGCCTCTATTGTTGAGGCGGCTGATCGGAGCTGTGGCCGTAAGGTCGTCGGTGCCTGTCGTGGCGGCAACACCCGAACCCGCTGGTGGACACCGGCGGTGAGGGATGCCGTCAAGCTGAAGAAGGAGTCCTATCGAGCCTTTTTGGCCAGTGGGACTCCGGAGGCAGCTGACAGGTACCGGCAGGCCAAGCGGAATGCAGCTTCGGTGGTTGCCAAGGCAAAAACCCGGGCATGGGAGGAGTTCGGTGAGGCCATGGAGAACGACTTCCGGACGGCTTCGAAGAGATTCTGGACCACCATCCGGCGTCTCAGGAGGGGGAAGCAGTGTGCTGTCAACACCGTCTATGGTGGGGATGGCGCGCTGTTGACCTCGACTCGGGACGTCCTGGATCGGTGGAAAGAATACTTCGAAGACCTCCTCAATCCTACCAGCACGTCTTCCAGTGCGGAAGTAGACCTGGGGGACTCTGTGGTAGACTCTGCTATCTCAGGAGCTGAGGTCGCCGAGGTGGTCAAAAAGCTCCTCGGTGGCAGGGCTCCGGGGGTGGACGAGATCCGCCCGGAGTTTCTCAAGGCTCTGGATGTTGTAGGGCTGTCATGGCTGACACGACTCTGCAACATCGCGTGGATATCGGGGGCAGTACCACTGGATTGGCAGACTGGGGTGGTGGTTCCCCTTTTCAAGAAAGGGGACCGGAGGGTGTGCTCCAACTACAGGGGGATCACACTCCTCAGCCTCCCTGGGAAGGTCTATTCAGGGGTACTGGAGAGGAGGGTCCGCCGGATTGTCGAACCTCGGATTCAGGAGGAGCAATGTGGTTTTCGTCCTGGCCGTGGAACTATTGACCAGCTCTATACCCTCCACAGGGTCCTCGAGGGTGCATGGGAGTTTGCCCAACCAGTCTACATGTGTTTTGTGGACCTGGAGAAGGCTTTCGACCGTGTTCCTCGTGGGATTCTGTGGGGGGTGCTCCGGGAGTATGGGGTAGCAGACACCCTGATACGGGCTGTTTGTTCTCTGTATGACCGGTGCCAGAGCCTGGTCCGCATTTCCGGCAGTACATCAGAACCGTTTCCAGTGAGGGTTGGACTCCGCCAGGGCTGCCCTTTGTCACCGATTCTGTTCATTACTTTTATGGACAGAATTTCTAGGCGCAGCCAGGGTGTTGAGGGGTTCCGGTTCGGTGACCTCAGGATCAGGTCGCTGCTTTTTGCAGATGATGTGGTCCTGTTGGCTTCGTCAGACCGAGACCTACAGCTCTCACTGGATCGGTTCGCAGCTGAGTGTGAAGCGGCTGGGATGAGAATCAGCACCTCCAAATCCGAGTCCATGGTCCTCACCCGGGGGAGGGTGGAGTGCCCTCTCCGGGTCGGGGATGAGATTCTACCCCAAGTGGAGGAGTTCAAGTATCTCGGGGTCTTGTTCACGAGCGGAGGAAGGATGGACCGGGAGATCGACAGGCGGATCGGTGCAGCGTCGGCAGTGATGCGGACTCTACACCGGTCCGTCGTGATAAAAAGGGAACTGAGCCGCAAGGCAAAGCTCTCGATTTACCACTCGATCTTCACTCCTATCCTCACATATGGTCACGAGCTTTGGGTCGTGACCGAAAAAACACGATCCCGAGTACAAGCGGCCGAAATGAGTTTCCTTCGCAGGGTGTCCGGACTCTCCCTTAGAGACAGGGTTAGAAGCTCGGTCATCCGGGAGGGGCTCGGAGTAGAGCCGCTGCTCCTCCGCGTTGAGAGGAGCCAGATGAAGTGGCTCGGGCATCTGGTTAGGATGCCTCCTGGACGCCTCCCTGGTGAGGTGTTCCGGGCACGTCCCACCGGTAGGCGGCCCCGGGGAAGACCCAGGACACGCTGGAGGGACTATGTCTCTCAGCTGGCCTGGGAACGTCTCGGGATCCCCCGGGAGGAGCTGGACGAAGTAGCTGGGGAGAGGGAAGTCTGGGCTTCCCTGCTCAGGCTGCTGCCCCCGCGACCCGACTACGGATAAGCGGAAGAAGATGGATGGATGGATGGTAACAATCTATACTCCCAGTGTTTGAGCTAAGCTAACTAGTGGTGGGCGAGCTCTGCCCATCTCTTCCTTGTTTTGCACGCACAATCCAAATAATGGTGTCTGTCTGCTTGTCATGGACTCTGGACTGAGGCAAGACACAAAAAGACAAAAAAAGTTGGCATATCCCTTTAAAAAGTTGAGTTGCATTACAGTTGTATTTACTGAATAATTGCATTTGTGAATAAGTTGTAATGTTTGACAGATCATAACTTTCAGTCCGAGTGACCCATCTTCCCTGAGCAGCAGCACCTCCTGGTGTGGATGGTGTGACCGCAGCAGAAGGACATATTAGTACATAAGCGGGTGTATTTTGTTTGATTGAAAACTAACTGACAGTGTTTGCTAAATGCAATAGATGCATTGCCCTGTGTGTTTGCTGAATATGATTTCTAAATAGCTGGTGGGTTGTGAGAAGCTTCCACCATTTTTTGGCAGCTTCAGTGAGGATATAGTACTATTTGTGTAAACATTTTCTTATTATATTCTTGTTTTTAATTAAAATTAAAAGACGCAAGTGTAAGCGTTACTTACCCATGGGTCCGTAGAAGAACCATCCACGTTCCTGGTCTCCGAAACACTGAAAAAAGGTGCCACTTTGGCGTATACTTCAGCGACCCAGCCAAGCTTAAAACAGTAGTGGTGAACTGTATCATTGGTGCTTGCACCCCCTGGTGGTATGAAGCTGTATAGCTACAGAGGCTCACAGACAAGTCTCCACACACATACAAACCGCTGCACGCATTTCTGCTTCTTCTTTCAGGAGAGTAGCAAAAGTTGCATGTGAGAATACATCCAATGTAGTGGCCTGATATTTACAGACCACACTCTACAGGTCGATGAATTTATTTTCTGATCTATCTACTCATACAGATCAGTGTACACAGCTGCAGATTTATTTTACATATTTGTGGATCTGGTTACACACACAGAGATTATTTTACACACACACAGATTTTTGTTTGCACATTTATGGATCTAGTTACGCACAGAGAGATTTTCTTTAGACATTTGTGGATCTGATAACACACACAGGTTTTAATACACATTTGTAAATACTTTTGTTACAATACTGGCCCCATAAAAATGTCTCATTTCTAGTCAAAATAAATCTCATACACTCAAAATATCAATTTTAAGTAGAAAAATCTGCCAGTGGAGCAAATTTTTTTTGGCTTGTAATAAAAACAAAAGAAAAACCTCACATGTGTTACTATGTGCCCATGTATAAAAAATCAGGTTCATTTGAAGAATCAGCAACGTGTCATATTGAACTGCTGAATCTGATTCAACTGAAACTTTTGGGACAGCTAGGGACACTGGAAGACTCCTAATTATTTGTCAGCAAAAATAAGACAATAACATTACTTTTTTCGAACATCGGGAAGTCTTCCTTCCTCAATCTGTTTGAGTGTGCATGCGTGGACATTGCCTCTGCTGCATTTGGGGGATCCCTTTCAGCTCTCATAGACTTCTCAGGAGGCTGCCTGAGGCTCCAGTCGATAGTCGTTCTTTGGGTGTCACTGATGGAGAAAATGGGTTAGATACTATGCAACCCATAGCGATCATGTACAAGCATACACCCCAGACAGATACAAGTATCTGTCTTGGGTGCCAGGACATGTTCCTCACAACACCCTCACCTCTTACTGCTCCTTGTGGGTTCAGAAGCCTTCTGCAGCCATGAGAAGGACTCTGAGGAACTCCGCCCACTTTTCTGCAAAAGTGGCTTGAACCGACTCCTTCAGCTACAGCTAAATGATATGGTTAAAAAAATATATAAATTAAAAATGAAATTGCTATGATCGTTACTGCAAATGAAGTCTAATTCTCAAATTAGTGGGCATGAACATTTTGCATTGCAGTTTTTACAAAATATATATATCGTCACATTTGCTGAGGTCAGTATAACAAACATTTTCTTACATCTGGAAGATTTGTAGTTCAGACTCTGCAGCTTTACAATGCTTCATTTATACTGACAATGTTGTAATTTTGCTCATATTTAAATTAAATACCTCCGCCCATGAGTGGAAGACCCTGAGGAACCGCCACGCTGTCTCTGAGAAAGGGATTCGGACAGACTCTCTTGGCCAGGGCTGAATGATCTGCTTAAAAAATAAAGAAGGGAAATTGCTACAGCAGGTATTGCAAATGAAGTATAATTCAGATTAGTGGGAATGATCATTTTGTGTCGCAATTTGTATTTTAACTAGAAAAGTAATATCATAAAAATGTGACATTTGCTGAGGTCAGTATAACAAACATTTTCTTACATCTTGAAGATTTGTAGTTTAGACTTTGCAGCTTTACAGTGTATTATTTTATTGTCTGTACTTTTTTAAAAGCCTCCTGTGGACAAGTGTTGATAATTAGCACGTATGCTAAAGCACTCAATCAGTGCATCTGGTTTGTTCAGTGTAATTGTGATGTCCATACCAAATAAAATCTAATAATAACAAAAATAATAATAATAACAATAATAACAACAACAACAATAAGAATAATAATAATAGTACTTCATTTGCACTGAAATATTGCACTGTTAATCATATTTCAATTAAATACCTTCGACCATTAGAAGGAGAGTCAAAGGGACTTCTGCTACCACAGTGTGCCAAGGATCGAGATTGAGGGCTTGAGGGGGTGTCCATCAGGGTTCTTTCTACATTTTTAGAGGGTTTAGACACTGGGAAGGGTTAATATGTCAATAATTCAAAATTACTTTACACGTATTTGGTTAGTCAACATAAGCAACATTAACAGTTAACATTAACATAAAAGAAAATTGAAATGTATATTTTGTGGCATTCAATACAAATTGCAACCTCTCAGTTCTGGGATAGCATACTAAACTTTAAAATATTTGATACCCAATCAAAAACAAAACTGGTTTCACACAACCACCTACCAAACTGTGCATCTGTCATTTTGGGAGGAGTTGGAAGAACAAAGTCATCTGTAATAAATAGGCGACAGTCATAAAAAAAGTACTAATTGGCCCGATACTGACATAAACACGTGGTGGTTAAGATGCTACAATGATGTGTTCTGGATGTGCACACCTTTTGTTATTCTTTTCTTGGCTTGATTGTCATTGCTTGTACTGGCAGGATGCAGGATGCTGTGTCTTTTCTTTGTGTTGGAAGTTTTGCAATATTTACCAGACTGTGCATGGATCATTTTGGGAGGAGTTGGAAGAACAAAGTCATCTGTAATAAATAGGCGACAGTCATAAAAAAAGTACTTTCAAAACTGCAGTGACTAATTGGCCAGATAGCCACTGTGGTGATTTAAATGCTACTATGCCTACAAATCCTAACCCTTACCATGTTATTCTTTCCTTAGCTTGATTCTCATTACTTGTATTTGCAGGATTTGGCTTATTTTTATTGTATTAGTAGTTGTGCAAAATTTACTGAAAAGTGTGACTTAGTTGTGAGTTTGCAGTAAGAACCATTACATCTCTCCTATGATTCAAACATACTAAGCCCAACCGTGTCTTCATATGACATGACTGTGTGACATGACCCACCACCAAGGTGTCACTGCCCCCTTTAGGTGTGGCATACCCCAAAATGAACCACTGCTCAAAAACAAAAAGTACCCATTGTGGTTCCAACAAAGACTATTGTGTTATTACAAACTCTGAAAATACAATGAAAGCAAAACCGCTAATTTGACCTCCTCACACTGAAAACTTTCATGAATCTTTGATCTGAGTGAGCAACAATCAGAGGGAGCTACAGGCAAAACATGTTGCTTGCTCACAAAGATTCTGTAAAGTTTTTCAGCATGCGGTGGTCTATTTCACTGTTTTTCTTTAAATGTTCCTGCTACCAACCTGCACCTGATGATCACACTGGCTGTGCACAAGGAGATCATTTTGTTGGTTTACTCTAGAAATACAATGTTATGTGTGAAAATTGTGATGTAGGCCTTGGGGCCATGTAGACATTGCCTTCAGTGCATTGGTTCCTGTAAATTAAGACATACCTTCACAAGGAATACATTTTCGAGACTTCTTGGTGGCCTCTTCACCTAAAATTGGTAATATGCATTCTGTAAGACAGTAGTCATCTTTCAAACAATTAGACATACCTGTGTTGACTGTCTCAATTTGAATTGACAAAAAAGGTTAGAAAACCCTACTCCAACCACATTGCTGTGATAGAGGTATGAAAATAAATGTGAAAACCAGACATGTCATTTATTACATACCAGTACTCTTTATCATAAGACCTGGAGTAGATTCTTTTTGACTGTCTTCATTGACAGATTGTTCATCTAAAAAAAGGAAAAAGTCAATAAATCTTTGATAGACAGTTACAAAATTTTCAGTATTCTTCAACATGGAAAATATTACAAATGATCAGAGTAGTAAAAATGCACAACATACTCATTTGGTAGTCAGGATAATATATATATTTTTTTGGCCTCCTCTTTGTTGGTAACTCCTCTTCTGAGCCACTCAATTCTGCAGTTGTTGTAACATCATACTTCTCGAATTCATTCTTGTCATCTGAAAGTTCATAAAGCAATGGTAAAATGCATACAAATGAGTAAGTCTTAAGATATAACAGTAACTGGCTAAAAATGCAGGTTTGGCTATTATAAATTACTTGTTTCATTTTTTTATATAAGCAGATATGATCTTGCATGCCAACAGTCAGCAATAAACTGAGGCTATTGAATGACAATATTGTTTTTTTTATTGCATATGATATGATTTTGTGAGGAAGGGGCAGGACTAAATAAGCTTTTTGCTTCCTCCTGTTCCCTCTCAAGCATGTTATTTTGTTGTTGTTTTTTTCTGGATGAGACTGTTTATTTGTGTTGTGCTTTAGTTATTTTTTATTTTATGGTGATTTGATGTTGTTATTGTTCAAGATAAAACCAAACAATGAAACAGTCTCCCCAAAATACACACACAAACAAAACTGACATTATAGCAGGCCAGAAATTACCAAACATACATAAGAGGCAGATAAATTATATTGTATGAAACACAAAGTCTATATTTGCGCATGTTTACGGACCAAAATCAAGAAGGTAGAATTGTGCTCAACTCATGAAATGTGACACTGCTCTGCAAATAACTTAATTTTGAAAAACTATCACTGGAGTCTCAACTGAGTTCTTCAACAGAACTCATAAACAGGGTTGTGTCTAGGCACAGATCTGGGCAAGGGCCACAAACAAAGTTAAATATATGTTGCTGATTACAGCTCGGAGTGGCAATGAGGTCTTAAAATATTTTGAGTTGGTCTTTTAAAAAGTCTTAAGGTTTCGAACTTCAGGATTCCTGCATATACTCTGGTAATGTCTGATAAGAAAAAAGCAACTCAAAGTAGAAATGATAATTTCAGTTTCTCATGAATGTTTGTCTGTAAAATGCCAAAAGGTTTACACAGATCTCATTGCACATAACAGGCAATAAGTAGATTCTCATGTTACAAAATCCATGTCAGATTTTAATTTCCCCACGGGGATACGTTGCTTTTTCACTCTATTGAAAAAATAATCCATACATAATGTTTACTTCCCTTATAACAAAAGTAGACATCCACTTTTGTCTTCTTTACATTCAGTTGATTATGGTCTTCCACACAGCTTTACCCACCAGACATTTAGCTCTGTTTAGATTTGGTTTAGGAAAGGGGATGTCAAGTGAAGTCAAAACATCTCAATCGCCCCCTGTCGTCTCGCTGTAGTATGGGACATAAAGCCCACCCTCTCCATGTTGTCTGGTTAAACTTGGGCCAAACTAAGAAAAATTCATAGTACACAAAACTTATTTATTTTAAAGATGGTTTCTGTCATTATAGGTAGTTCTTATGGTGCTACTCATAGATGAAAATAGTTTGCAGTGGGATACTTTTAACAATTAAAGTCCGTGTAAAGCAAAAATTCAGCCATTTTCTTCTGAATACATTAAATAGGTCATAAATGTATTTCCTTAAAACATGTGAAAGCCATTCAACCATTCAGAATTTAATTGTGGAGCTAGGCTTCACAAGCTGTTTTTCAAAATTTCTGTTCAGGATTTAATGGGCTGGTCAGAAATCACGGCCGCGTTACATAATGGAGCCACCAGTAGTATAACCCCGCCCCTGCTGCTTCAGTGGTATAAATACATTCAGCATATTAGCTTCGGTGGTTTTCCCACTCCCAGTCTCGGATAACATCTGTTATGATAGTTTGCAGCTAGCTAACCAGTCAACCAGTCAGCTAACCAGTCATGTCTCCTCCACGTCGCTCGTGCATCTTTCCTGGATGCCACAGCATGCAGGGTTAACATCTCCGTTAGCTTATTTAAGTTTCTTACTGACGACGAAGTAAGGAAATGGTGGATCAATTTTGTCCAGAGGAGCTACTGTGGAGAGTTCATCCTGCCGACAGTGTGCCGCCATCCTGGCCACTCGCATTATGTGCCCGCCAGAGAGTGGAAGTTTGCGCTTATATTATAAATATTGTAAATTCTGGCAATTAAATGCTTTTTGCTGTGATTTCACATTGAGCATCCTGCCATGCTCATGTAATGTTAGCAAATGTTATTGCATATAATCATGAAATGATTTGGCTTCATTCCCTAAGCGGAGTCCATATGAGAGTGCAATGATTAACCACAGGTATTTTTTATGTGCCACCAATATAGCTATGACAAGGAAATACATGTAGACTGGGGTTTTAAGGACCTTTCTGTTCTGTGAGTAACACAAGTCTACAAAAAGTCTACTAGTGATGTCAGCTCACTAACAATGCCCTTTCCAGCTGATATAAAGAGGGTTTTACATTACAGTGCTAGCTTCCATTGTTACTGTAGGCCACGTCCTTGTACAGTAGACGGAGGCGGCTCCCCTCCCCTCTCGCATGTGGTTGTGGTTCCAGCGCCTCTAACTGACACGCCCCCAGCGTTTCACAGCAAAGAGAAGTGTTTGTTTTTGCATGATTTTGAGACTAAATTTTATATACTTAATTTTTTTTTTATTCTTTCAAATTTGGCTCAGTGGTCAATGACACATGTTTCTGTGGTATGATAAACTTAAAACACAAATTTATTTTTGCTTTACATGGACTTTAATGTATATGGGGGTCCAGTCAATGTATCTTAGTTGTAAAGCACAGGAGCAACTGCTGAAGAAGCTGCTCAATATTTTGGACATTATGTACAGTACAACACAACAGTTATCAATATCACTTTAAGGGATACATTTGGTGCAGTGTTAACTTATTGTCAAAATGACCTGTGAAAAGAGCAAAATCTGCAATTCTATTCTGTTAATAACTATGGACCATCTATCCAACACCAGAAACATTTATGTTTATGTACCATATCATGTAAATCATATCATTTACTCCATGGTGTTCAAAAATGAAACAATTCTCATATTTGCAATTTTTTTTTGATCTCCATAGTTTTATTTATTTATTTATTTATATTTATTTTTTTCAAACAATGCTTTTCAAGATAACAGACTGATTACAGTATGATTATCCTGGTATGTCATGTTTTGAAAAAGATTCTTAGATTGTTTCTTATGTTGATGTTGATGCAGAATAGAAGAGGGCTTTCCAGTGTTTCTGGACAGTCAGAGCAGGGAGCTATCTGGTTTCCACTATTAGGGATCGTGACTGAAAACATGTTGTTTGGGCCAAGGGTTAGAAATATTGAAATATTCCTTTTTCTTAGTTGTTCAAAGTGTAATAAAGTACTATCCTTGTTTTTCGGTCAAATGATCATTTTTAACAATATTTGTTCAGTTTACTCAAATGACTGTTTAATATCTTAAATTTACAGATATTTAAATATACCTGTTTTGTATGTATTTTGATGTACAGTGCTCCATCATCCAGTTCTTTAAAGTAACTAATACTGTAAATGTGCAGACTTTCCTTTTTGATTAAAGGTATATATTTTCTCTATACATTGTGTCATTGTATTTTTACTTGGGGAAACCACAATTACACAGCAAATCAATATAGACAAAACTGTTTCATGAAATTAATACCATTCATTTACAAGGACTGGCCTTAAATAAAGCTACTTTTGATGTATATTTAATGTACTCTGCTTTTTTCCATTGTGTAATGAACATTTTAAAATCTCATAATTCTTTACAATTGCAGATTAATACTGTAAATGGGCAGAGATTTCATTGACTTAATGCATTTATAGCATTTTTTTATACATTATTTCTCAGTCATTGTACATGTAAAAAAAAGTATTTTCAAGTGAAATTACTGTAAACAGATTTAGCTGTTTTCCTAAAATAAATCATTTATACAGTGAAATTACAGCCTATTCCATGGGAAAAAACTACTAAATATTCTTAATTTACAGAGTCTGGCCTTAAATGTAGCTATTTCTGATGTATTTATAATGTAATTGGCTTGTTTTTCCAGTGTCCAGTGGTTGTTTTTTAACCTACTAATTCTCTAAAAATTGCTGATTAATGCTGTAAATTTGCAGACATTTATCTTTAGTTTTGTGATCAGAGTTTGTTTTTATACATTGTAACTTTGTTATTGTACATGGAAAAAATTGTATTGCAACATGAAATTACTATAGATAGATTTGACTGCTTCCTAAAACAAATAATAACAATAATACAATTGTATAATAACAATAATATACCGTGAAATTACAGAGCTTAACTTGAAAGGAATCTGATTTCAATGTGTTTTGACTGAATATATATCTTATTTTACAGTAAAATGGCATTTATTTACAATGAAAAATTGTAATTTAATTAATTTTGACTGTAAAATCTTGTCCTGTATTTTTACAGTTATTTTACGTAGTTCTGTGTAACGGTGTTAGACTGTGATTTTACAGTATCCGTTTGGAAACTTTGCTGCCAGTACTTTTACCGTTTTTTTTACAGTTTCTTTTATACATTGATGGTAACATTGATGAAGTGTAATAAGTGACTCTTATAGGAAAGTTGCCATAGTAACACTAGTGACTCTTTTAGGAAAGTTTAAATAGTAACACTAATGGAGTGTAATTAGTGACTATTATAGGAAAGTGGCCATAGTAACACTAATGAAGTAAAATTAGTGACTCTTTGAGGAAAGTTGCCATAGAAACACTTATGAAGTGTAATTGGTAATTTTTTAAGGAAAGTTTTCATAGTAACACTAATGAAGTGTAATTGTTGATGCTTTAGAAAAGTTGCCATGGTAACACTAATGACCCTTTTTGGAAAGTTTTCATAGTAACAATGATGAAGTGTAATAAGTGACCCTTTTAGGAAAGTTGCAATTACATTTCTTTAGTTGCCACTAAAGAAGTGTAATTGGTGATTATTTAGGAAAGTTGCCATAGTAACACTAATGAAGTGTAATATGTGACTCTTTTAGGAAAGTTTCCATAGTAACACTAATGGAGTTTTTTAAGTTACTCTTTTAGAAAAGTTGCCATAATAACACTACTGAAGTGTAATAAGTGACTCTTTTAGGAAAGCTGCCATAGTAACACTAATAAAGCGAAATAAGTGACTCTTTTAGAAAAGTTGCCATGCAAACAATTATGAGGTGTAATAAGTGACTGTTTAAGGAAAGTTGCCATTGTAACACTAATGAAGTGTAATATGTGACTCTTTTAGGAAAGTTTCCATAGTAACACTAATGAAGTTTTTTTAATTGACTCTTTTGGAAAAGTTGCCATAGTAACACACATTCACTCACTGATGGTTCAGAGTTTGTATGTTAGTTATCCATCAGTATCAGCTAACACAGTCACGCCCTTTCATACCCATTTACATGCCACTGATGCAGCAGTTGGAGCAACTTGGGGTTAAGTGCCTTGCCCAAGGACACATCACCATGTGTAGCCCGGAGCTGGGCTTGCAACCTCCCGATCACTGACCAAGCGCACTTGGGCATGAAAGGGCTTGAAAGTGTTAGCTGATACTGATGGATAACTAACATACAAACTCTGAACCATCAGTGAGTGAATGTGAGAGCGAATGGGTGTGAATGGATAAGTGTGACTTGCGGTGTAAAGCAGCTTTAATAGTCAAAAGACTAGAAAGGCGCTATATAAGCTCAAGTCCATTTACCATTTACCATTTATCCACCTGCGCCACCGATGCCCCCAAGCGTGAAGCGTAATGAAGCGTAATTAGTGACTATTTTTGGAAAGTTGCCATAAAAATAATCATGATGTGTAATAAGTGACTCTTTCTTAACTTTGCCATACAAACACTAATGATGCGAAATTAGTGACTGTTTTAGGAAAGTTGCCATTGTTACACTAATGAAGCTTAATTAGTGACTCTTTTAGGGAAGTTGCCATATTCACACTAGTGACACTTTTAGGGAAGTTGCCATAGTAATACTAATGAAGTGTAAAAAGTAACTTTTTTAGGAAAATTGCCATTGAAACACTAATTTCGCTTCATTAGTGACTCTTTTACGAAAGTTGCCATGGTAACACTAATGAAGTGTAATTAGTGACTCCTTAAGGAAAGTTGCTATAATAATACTAAAGAAATGTAATAATTGACTCTTTTAGAAAAGTTGTCATAGAAATAATCATGAAATGTAATAAGTAACTGTTTTTGGAAAGTTGCGCTTGTAACACTAATGAAGCGTATTAATGACTCTTTTAGGAAAGTGGCCATAGTAGCACAGATGACTCTTCTAGTAAACTTGCCATAGTAACAATTATGAAGTGTAATTAGTGACTCTTTAAGGAACTTTGCCATCCTAACTCTCGTGACCCTTTTAAGAACGTTGCCATAGTAACACTAATGAAGCGTAATTAGTGAGTCTTTTAGGACAGTTGCCATAGTAACACTAATGAAATGTAATTGGTTGTTCTTATAGGAAAGTTTGCCAAAGTAACACTAACGAAGAGTTATAAGTGAGTCTTTCGGAAAGTTACCATCAAAACACCAATAAAACGAACTTAGTGACTCTTTAAGGAAAGTTGCCATGGTAAAAATAATGAAGCGAAATCGGTGACTCTTTTAGGAAAGCTGCCATAGTAACACTAATGAAGTGAAATTAGTGACTCATTTTGGAAAGATGCCATAGTAACACTGATTAAGTTAAATTAGTGACTCCTTTAGGAAAGTTGCCATAGTAACACTAATGAAGCGTAATTAGTGACTCTTCAAGGAAAGTTGCCATAGTAACACTAATGAAGTGTAATAATTAACTGTTTTAGAAAAGTTGCCATAGAAACACCAATGAATTGTAATAAGTGACTCTTTTAGAAAAGTTGTCATAGAAATAATCATGAAATGTAATGAGTGACTGTTTTCAGAAAGTTGCCATTGTAACACTTATGAAGCGTAATTAGTGACTCTTTTAGGAAAGTTGCCATAGTAGCACTAGTGACTCTTTTAGTAAAACTTGCCATAGTTACACTAATGAAGCGTAATTAGTGACTCTTTTAGGAACGTTGCCATAGTAACAATTTTGACTCTTTTAGGAAAGTTGCCATAGTAACACTCATGGAGTGTAATAAGTGTCTCTTTCAGTAGAGTTGCCAACGTTACAATCATGACACTTTTGGGAATGTTTCCATAGTCACACCGCTGAAGCGTAATTAGTGACTCCTTTAGGAGAGTTGCCATAGTAACAGTAATGAAGTGTATTAGTGATATTTTAGGACAGATGCCATTGTAATACTTTTGAAGCACAATAAATGACTCGTTTGGGAAAGTTTCCATTGTAACACAAATGAAGCATAATTAGTGACTCTTTCAGGAAAGTCTCCATAGTAACACTAATAAAGTGTAATAATTGATTCTTTAGGAAAGTTGCCATGGTAAAAATAATGAAGCGAAATTGGTGACTTTTTTAGGAAAGCTGCCATAGTAACAATGATTAAGTGAAATTAGTGACTCTTTTAGGAAAGTTGCCAAAGTAACACTGGTTAAGTGAAATTGGTGACTCTTTTAGGAAAGTTGCCATTTTAACACTGATGAAGTGATTTTAGTGACTCATTTAGGAAAGATGTCATAGTAATTATGATTAAGTGAAATTAGCGACTCTTTTAGGGAAGTTGCCATAGTAACACCAATGAAGTGGAATTAAAGATTCTTCAGGAAAGTTGCCATAGCAACACATGTGACTCTTTTAGGAAAGTTGCCATAGTAACACTAATGAAACATAATTAGTTACTCTCCAAGGAAAGTTGCCATAGTAACGCTAGTGAAGTGTAATATGTGACTCTTTTAGAAAAGTTGCCATATTAACGCTCATGAAGTGTAATAAGTGAATCTTTCAGGAAAGTTGGCATAGTAACACTAATGATGTGTAATCAGTGACTCTTTTAGTAAGTTGCCATAGTAACACTAATGAAGTGTAAAAAGTGACTCTTTTAGGAAAGTTGCCATAGTAACACTCCTGAAGTGTAATAAGTGACTCTTTTAGGAAAGTTTTCATAGTAACACTCATTGAGCGAAATAAGTGACTCTTTTAGGAAAGTTGCCATAGTAACACTTTTGACTCTTTTAGGAAAGTTGCCATAGTAACACTAATGAAGTGTAAGAATTGACCCTTTTAGAAAAGTTGCCTGAGAAACAAACACGAAGTGTAATAAGTGACTGTTTTAGGAAAGTTGCCATGGTAACACTATTGAAGTGTAATATGGTAACACTTATGGTAAATGGACTTGAGCTTATATAGCGCTTTTCTAGTCTTTTGGCTACTCAAAGCTGCTTTACACCGCAGGTCACGCCTACCAATTCATACCCATTCACTCTCACATTCACTCACTGATGGTTCAGAGTTTGTATGTTAGTTATCCATCAGTATCAGCTAACACAGTCACGCCCTTTCATACCCATTTACATGCCACTGACGCAGCAGTTGGAGCAACTTGGGGTTAAGTGCCTTGCCCAAGGACACATCACCAGGTGTACCCGGAGCTGGGCTTGCAACCTCCCGATCACTGACCAAGCGCACTTGGGCATGAAAGGGCATGAAAGTGTTAGCTGATACTGATGGATAACTTGTTAGTTATCAGAAACTCTGAACCATCAGTGAGTGAATGTGAGAGCGAATGGGTGTGAATGGGTAAGTGTGACTTGCGGTGTAAAGCAGCTTTGAGTAGTCAAAAGACTAGAAAGGCGCTATATAAGCTCAAGTCCATTTATCATATACCATTAAGTAATTAGTGACTATTTTTGGAAAGTTGCCATAGTAACACTAATGAAGTGTTTTAATTGACTCTTTTCGAAAAGTTGCCATAAAAATAATCATGATGTGTAATAAGTGACTCTTTCTTAATGTTGCCATACAAACACTAAACACGAAATTAGTGACTGTTTTAGGAAAGTTGCCATTGTTACACTAATGAAGCGTAATTGGTGACTCTTTTACGAAAGTTGCCTTGGTAACACTAATGAAGTGTAATTAGTGACTCCTTAAGGAAAGTTGCTATAGTAACACTTAAGAAATGTAATAATTGACTCTTTTAGAAAAGTTGTCATAGAAATAATCATGAAATGTAATAAGTGACTGTTTTCCGAAAGTTGCCATGGTAACACTAGTGAAGCGTATTAGTGACTCTTTTAGGAAAGTTGCCATAGTAGCACAAATGACTCTTTTAGTAAACTTGCCATAGTAACACTAATGAAGCGTAATTAGTGACTCTTTTAGGAACGTTGCCATAGTAACACTTTTGACTCTTTTGGGAATGTTGCTATAGTAACAGTCATGAAGTGTAATAAGTGACTCTTTTAGTAAAGTTGCCAACGTTACAATCAAGACCCTTTTAGGAATGTTTCCTTAGTAACACTGCTGAATCGTAATTAGTGACTCTTTTCGGAGAGTTGCCATGGTAACAGTTATGAAGTGTATAAGTGACTCTTAAAGGAACGTTGCAATCGTAACTCTCGTGACCCTTTTAAGAACGTTGCCATAGTAACACTAATGAAGCGTAAGTAGTGAGTCTTTTAGGACAGTTGCCAGTGTAACACTGATGAAATGTAATTGGTGGCTCTTATAGGAAAGTTTGCCATAGTAACACTAACAAAGCGTTATAAGTGAGTCTTTTAGGAAAATTTCCAAAGTAATACCAAGGGCTTATAACACACTAAAGGTCATAAAATACACTACAGGGCTTATAACAGACTCAAGGACATATCACACTATAGGCTTATAACACAAAAACGGCTTATAACACACTAAAGGACTTATAACACACTAAAGGGCATATAACACACTAAAGGGCTCATAACACACTAAAGTTCATACACCACACTAAAGGGCATATGACACTAAAGGACTTATAACACACTAAGGCCCTTTAACACATTCAAGGACATCACACTATAGGGCTTATAACACATAACAGGGCTTATAACACACTAAAGTACATATAACACACTAAATGGCATATAAATCAGGAAAGGGCTTAAAACACACTAAAGGGTATATAACGCACTAAAGTAATTATACCACACTAAAGGGCTTTTAACAAACTGAAGGTCATATAAGACACTAAAGGACTTATAACACACTAAAGGGCCTATCCCATTCTAAAGGGCTTATAACACACTAAAGGGTCTGTAACACTAAAGGAGGAATAACACAATAACGGACCTAAAACACATTAAGGGCATATAATACACTAAAGGGCTTATAACACACTAAAGTTCCTATAACACACTAAAGGACAAATAACACACTGAAGGAACGATAACACACTAAAGGGCATATAACACACTAGCGTGCTTATAACAGAGTACAGGACATATACCACACTAACGGACATATAACACACTAAAGGGCATAACACTAAAGGGCTTATAACAAAATAAAGATCATATAACTCACTAATCGGCTTATAACACACTACAGAACATTAAACACTCTAAAGACCATAAAACACTTAAGAGCTTATAACACACTAAAGGACTTATAAAACACAAAAGGGCATAAAACCCACTAAAAGGCCTCAACACACTGAGAGAAATATAGTACACGAAAGGCTTATAGCACACTTGAAGGCCTAAAACACACTAAAGGACATAGAACACACTACAGGACATATACCACACTAAAGAGTTTAAAACACAAAACAGGACATATACCACACTGAAGGGCAAAGAGCACACTAAAGCGCGTGAAACACACTAAAGTGCTTATAACACTAAAGGGCTTATAACACACTCAAGGGCTTATAACACACTTAAGGGCCTTTAACACATTCAAGGACTTATCACAATATAGGGCTTATAACACACAAAAGGGATTATAACAAACTAAAGGACTTTTAACACACTAAAGGGCCTATAACACACTAAAGTGCATATAATACACTACAGGGCCTATAACAGACTCAAGGACATAACACACTATAGGGCTTATAACACAAAAAGGGCTTATAACACACTAAAGGACTTATAACACACTAAAGGGCATATAACACACTAAAGGGCTTATATCACAATAAAGTGCATATAACACAGTAAAGGGCATATAACACTTAAGGGCTTATAACACACTGAAGGGCTTTTAACACACTAAAGGGCCTCTAACACACTCAAGGACATATCACACAACAGGGCCTATAACACACTAAAGGTCATATAATACACTACAGGGCCTATAACACACTAAAGATCATACAACACATTAAAGGGCTTTTAACACACTAAAGGTCATATGACACACTAAAGGATATATAACACACTCAAAAACCTATACCACCCTAAAAGGCTTATAACACACAAAAGGACCTATACCACCCTAAAGGGCTTATAACACACTAAAGGGCCTATCACACACTAATGAACATACAATACACCTAAGGGCCTATAACACACTAAAGGGCATTTAATACACTAAAGGTCATATGACACACTAAAGGGCTTATAACACACTAAAGGGCTTTTAACACACTAAAGGTCATATGACACACTAACAGACATATAACACACTAAAGGTCATATGACACACTAAAGGACTTATAACACACTAAAGGGCTTATAACACACCAAAGGACTTATAACACACTAAAGGGCTTAAAACACACTTAATTGCCTATAACACACTGAAGATCATATAATACACTACAGGGTCTATAACACACTAAAGGGCATACAACACACTAAAGGGCTTCTAACACACTAAAGGTCATAAAACACACACAAGGACATATAACACACTCAAAAACCTATACCACCCTGAAGGGCTTATAACACACCAAAGGACCTATACCACCCTAAAGGGCTTATAACACACTAAAGGGCCTATCACACACTAATGAACATACAATACACCTAAGGGCCTATAACACACTAAAGGGCATTTAATACACTAAAGGTCATATGACACACTAAAGGGCTTATAACACACTTAAGGGCTTTTAACACACTAAAGGTCATATGACACACTAACAGACATATAACACACTAAAGGTCATATGACACACTAAAGGGCTTATAACACACCAAAGGGCTTTTAACACAGTAAGGGTCATATGACACACTAAAGGGCTTATAACACACCAAAGGGCTTATAACACACCAAAGGGCTTTTAACACACTAAAGGTCATATGACACACTACAGGGCTTATAACACACTAAAGGGCTTTTAACACACCAAGGTCATATGACACACTAAAGGGCTTATAACACACTAAAGGACCTTGCTGTGGAAATTTTACTGTGGTGTTTGCTTACACGTCACATTTGAGTTACACTTCACATTTCTGTCTCACCACACATATATGAGCTCTCGTCTCACATAAAGACCGTCCCTTTACTTCATCAGCATTTGAATGGTCTATGTTATTTCATGACCTCTTCCTTACAGGATTATTATTCTCACACATGGATGAGAATAATAACATAAGCATAGATATGCTGAGTGGCCGTAGATGTCCTTGTTTGGTCCACACGCATAGTTCCAACTAAGATATCAGCTGATTGTGTCTTACAATTTAGAGATGGCACCGGGAAGGCGTCTTTGGATTTACGTATACACACGAACCTCTACACGCACACACTCCCACATTCACAAACACAAATACCAAACACACATATCCTTGAATTGCTATGCTTTAAATGTGTGCACTTCTTTTTATGTCTTCAGACGTTCTCTGCAGATGATGGACTGCCAATCTCTGTTCCTTGGATTGTCTCCAGACTTGCAATCCTGTATTTCACTTTTTGTAAAAAAAAACTCACAACAGCTGCATTTGGTTCAAGATCATTCATTTTTCATCTTTTTTCCATTCTTGTAGGGAGATATACAAATTTGCCATTACAAGTGTTACTATGGCAACTTTCCTTAAAGAGTCACTCATTACACCTCATTAGTGTTACTATGGCAACTTTCGTAAACAATCACCAATTAAACTTCATTAGTGGTACTATGGCAACTTTTCTAAAAGAGTCACTAATTTCACTACATTAGTGTTACTATTGCAACTTTCCTAAAGTTTCACATGTGTTACTATGGCAACTTTCCTAAAAGAGTCACCTATCTCACTTCATAAGTGTTACTATTGCAACTTTCCTAAAAGTTTCACATGTGATACTATGGCAACTTTCCTATAAGAATCACTTATTACACTTCATTAGTGTTACTAGGGCAACATTCCTGTAAGAATCACTTAATACACTTCATTAGTGTTGCTATTGCAACTTTCCTAAAAGTTTCACATGTGTTACTATTGCAACTTTCCTAAAAGTTTCACATGTGTTACTATGGCAACTTTCCTAAAAGAGTCACTAATTACACCTCGTTAGTGTTACTATGGCAACTTTCGTAAACAATCACCAATCAAACTTCATTAGTGGTACTATGGCAACTTTTCTAAAAGAGTCACTAATTTCACTACATTAGTGCTACTATTGCAACTTTCCTAAAAGTTTCACATGTGATACTATGGCAACTTTCCTATGAGCATCATTTATTACACTTCATTGGTGTAACTATGGCAACTTTCCTGTAAGAATCACTTAATACACTTCATCAGTGTTACTATTGCAACTTTCCTAAAAGTTTCACATGTGATACTATGGCAACTTTCCTAAAAGAGTCACATGTGTTATTATGGCAATTGTTCTATAAAAATCACTTATTACACTTCATTAGTGTTACTATTGCAACTTTCCTAAAAGTTTCACATGTGTTACTATGGCAACTTTCCGAAAAGGGTCACTGATCTCACTTCATTAGTGTTACTATGGCAACATTCCTGTAAGAATCACTTAATACACTTCATTAGTGTTACTATTGAAACTTTCCTAAAAGTTTCACATGTGTTACTAGGGCAACTTTCCTAAAAGAGTCACTTATCTCACTTCATTAGTGTTACTATTGCAACTTTCCTAAAAGTTTCACATGTGATACTAGGGCAACTTCCCTATAAGAATCACTTATTACACTTCATTAGTGTAACTATGGCAACTTTCCTGTAAGAATCACTTAATACACTTCATTAGTGTTACTATTGCAACTTTCCTAAAAGTTTCACATGCGATACTATGGCAACTTTCCTAAAAGAGTCACCTATCTCACTTCATAAGTGTTACTATTGCAACTTTCCTAAAAGTTTCACATGTGATACTATGAGAACTTTCCTATAAGAATCACTTATTACACTACATTAGTGTTACTAGGGCAACATTCCTGTAAGAATCACTTAATACACTTCATTAGTGTTGCTATTGCAACTTTCCTAAAAGTTTCACATGTGTTACTATTGCAACTTTCCTAAAAGTTTCACGTGTTACTATGGCAACTTTCCTAAAAGAGTCACTAATTACACCTCGTTAGTGTTACTATGGCAACTTTCGTAAACAATCACCAATCAAACTTCATTAGTGGTACTATGGCAACTTTTCTAAAAGAGTCACTAATTTCACTACATTAGTGCTACTATTGCAACTTTCCTAAAAGTTTCACATGTGATACTATGGCAACTTTCCTATGAGAATCATTTATTACACTTCATTGGTGTAACTGTGGCAACTTTCCTGTAAGAATCACTTAATACACTTCATCAGTGTTACTATTGCAACTTTCCTAAAAGTTTCACATGTGATACTATGGCAACTTTCCTAAAAGAGTCACATGTGTTATTATGGCAATTGTTCTATAAAAATCACTTATTACACTTCATTAGTGTTACTATTGCAACTTTCCTAAAAGTTTCACATGTTTTACTATGGCAACTTTCCGAAAAGGGTCACTGATCTCACTTCATTAGTGTTACTATGGCAACATTCCTGTAAGAATCACTTAATACACTTCATTAGTGTTACTATTGAAACTTTCCTAAAAGTTTCACATGTGTTACTATGGCAACTTTCCTAAAAGAGTCACTTATCTCACTTCATTAGTGTTACTATTGCAACTTTCCTAAAAGTTTCACATGTGATACTATGGCAACTTCCCAATAAGAATCACTTATTACACTTCATTAGTGTAACTATGGCAACTTTCCTGTAAGAATCACTTAATACACTTCATTAGTGTTACTATTGCAACTTTCCTAAAAGTTTCACATGCGATACTATGGCAACTTTCCTAAAAGAGTCACCTATCTCACTTCATAAGTGTAACTATAGCAACTTTCCTAAAAGTTTCACATGTGATACTATGAGAACTTTCCTATAAGAATCACTTATTACACTTCATTAGTGTAATGACCCTGGGTCATATTGTGTTTGTCATGTTGAAGCAGCTTTGCCTCCTCTCCTCCTGCTGTGTCTGAGTGGGTGTGGCTGTCCAGCACTGTGGCTGTGTCTGTGTCTGTGAGAAGTGAATGAGTATCCATGATTAGATCCTGGTGCGGCTACTGAGGCTGATTGGACCCCAGGATGGCTGCAGGTCCTAGCATGGAGGCTGATTGGCTGCTGGGAGGATTGCTGCCACCGGAGATCCCTTCCTGAGGCTATAAATATCAGCTGCTGCGGCCTGCTCACTCTCTTTCGGCTCCAGCCACTCTCAACGAAGCAGCCTGCGGTTCTGACAGACCTGAGAGTGTTTTTTGTACTTTTGTGACAGGATTTGGTGTTTGGGCTGGGCAGCCTATCTCATGGAGTTTTTGTTACCTTTGTCACTCTAGGAACCCCAGTTTAGAGTTTGATTTGAGAGTTACCATTTTATGTTACTGGGAGATTTATGTTGTACAGTTTCACTCTATGTAAAAATAAACTTGTCGTACAACTTTGGAGGAGTTTCCCAACTGGCTTCCTTGAGAGTGTCTGGGCCCTGAGCATTTCATGTTGTGTCCATGGTTCCCCTAGACCGGGGACATAACATTAGTGTTACTAGGGCAACATTCCTGTAAGAATCACTTAATACACTTCAGTAGTGTTGCTATTGCAACTTTCCTAAAAGTTTCACATGTGTTACTATTGCAACTTTCCTAAAAGTTTCACATGTGATACTATGGTAACTTTCCTAAAAGAGTCACTCATTACACTTCATTAGTGTTACTATTGCAACTTTCCTAAAAGTTTCGCATATGTTACTATTGCAACTTTCCTAAAAGTTTCACATGTGTTACTATGGCCACTTTCCTAAAAGAGTCACTCATCTCACTTCATTAGTGTAACTATTGCAACTTTCCTAAAAGTTTCACATGTGATACTTTGGCAACTTTCCTATAAGAATCACTTTTTGCACTTCATTAGTGTTACTATGGCAACATTCCTGTAAGAATCACTTAATACACTTCATTAGTGTTACTATTGCAACTTTCCTAAAAGTTTCACATGTGTTACTATGGCAACTTTCCTATGAGAATCACTTATTACACTTCATTAGTGATACTATGGGAAGTTTTCTAAAAGAGCCACTAATTTTACTTCATTAGTGTTACTATGGCAACTTTCCTATAAGAGTCAGTTATTACACTTCATTACTGTTACTATGGCAACTTTCCTATAAGAGTCAGTTAGTACACTTCATTAGCGTTGCTATGGCAACTTTCCTTAAAGAGTCAACAATTACACTCCATTAGTGTTGCTATGGCAACTTTCCTAAAAGAGTCACTCATGTTACTATAACTTTCCTAAATAATCACCAATTACACTCCATTAGTGTTACTATGGCAAGTGTCATAAAAAATTGATTAATTAAACTTTATAGAATAGAATAGAATAGAATAGAATAAACCTTTATTCGTCCCACACGGGGAAATTTGCAGTGTTACAGCAGCAAAGTGGACAGTGTTGATAAAGAATAAGTATAAAAATGGTATAAAAAATAGCATGAAAAATAGTAGTATTTACATTATTCTACCGGTATAAAAATAAAAAGGGCTTGGATACAGAAACTAAAAAGCAATCCTATAAGGATTATTTACACATTCACCAAGTAATTGCAGATGAATGTAAGTGATTGCACATGGATGAATTGCACAGTGTCAATAGAGATGCACAGTAATTGTACATTGTAATTGCACATTGTTCGATAATTGCTCAGTTTATGGTGACTGGGAGCAGTGCTGGTTGTAAAGTCTAACAGCAGCAGGCAGGAAAGACCTGCGGTAGCGCTCCTTCACGCACTTCGGGTGACGCAGCCTGTCACTGAAGGAGCTGCACAGGGCTGTCAGAGTGTCCTGCAGGGGGTGGGAGTCCCTCTCCAGCATGGATGCCAGCTTCACCAGCATCCTCCTTTCTCCCACCACCTGCACTGGGTCCAGGGGGCACCCCAGGACTGAGCTGGCCTTCCTGACCAGTCTGTCCAGTCTGTTCCTGTCCGCAGCCGAGATGCTGCTGCTCCAGCAGACCACACCATAAAAGATGACTGATGCCACCACAGAGTCAAAAAAGGTCCTCAGGAGAGCTCCCTGCACTCCGAAAGACCTCAGTCTCCTCAGCAGGTACAGTCTGCTCTGGCCCTTCCTGTAGAGAGCACTCGTGTGGTCAGACCAGTCCAGTCTATTGTTTAGGTGAACACCCAGGTATTTGTAGGAGTCCACAATCTCAATGTCCGAGCCCTGGCTGTCACCGGTGTTGGGTGGGGGGGTCTACGCCTACGGAAGTCCACCACCAGTTCCTTGGTCTTCCCCGCGTTGATCTGGAGGTGGTTCCATTGGCACCAGTCCACAAAGTCCTGGGTCAGTCCTCTGTACTCCCGGTCATCGTCCTCGGTGATGAGGCCGACAATCGCAGAGTCGTCAGAGAACTTCCGCAGGTGGCAGCTGTCTGACCTGTACATGAAGTCCGCCGTGTACAGGGTGAAGAGGAACGGAGCCAGCACCGTTCCCTGTGGGGCTCCTGTACTGCAGACCACCAGGTCATATACACAGCCCTGTGCCCTCACATACTGCGGTCGGTTTGTGAGGTAATCCTGGATCCAGCCCAATAGGTGGTGGTCCACCCCCATGTGCTCCAGCTTGTCCCTCAAGAGAAGAGGCTGGATGGTGTTGAACGCACTGGAGAAGTCAAAGAACATGATCCTCACAGTGCTCTCTGGCTTCTCCAGGTGAGACAGAGCTCTGTTCAGGAGGAAGATGACAGCATCATCCACCCCAATGCCAGGCTGGTAGGCAAACTGAAGCGGGTCCATTGATGAGTTCACCAGAGGCCGGAGGTGAGAAAGAACCAGCCTCTCCAGAGTCTTTATCAGATGGGATGTCAGTGCCACCGGCCTGTAGTTGTTCAGGTCCTTGGGGTGCGGTGTTTTAGGCACTGGTACCACGCAGGATGTCTTCCACAACTCTGGTACCCTCCCTAGCATCAGGCTCATGTTAACGATGTGCTCCACAATCCCACACAGCTGGTCTGCACAGGACTTGAGGAGCCTGGAGCTGATGCCATCCGGACCTGCAGCCTTCTTGGTCTTAAGTTTCCTGAGCTCATGTCTCACCTGGGTGGACGAGAGGGACAGGTGGGAGGAGGGGGACTGGGTGCTGGAGGGTGTGGGTTGGGGTGTTGGCCTTCTGTGGGGAGTAGCAGTTGGGGGTGGTGGTTGAGGGCTGGAGGTCGTGGAAAGGGGGGAGGAGGTTAGGGTGGGACAACGACCTGGAGATGTAGATGAGGGGAGTTGCAGCAGGGCTGGCAGGGTGGGGGGAGGGGCAGGTGTCTGGTCAAACCTGTTGAAGAACAGGTTTAGATCGTTCACCCACTTCTGGTCCCCCACAGCTGGAGAGTCTGGCTCCTTGTGGCCTGAGATGGTCTGCAGGCCCCTCCAAACTCCGTTGATGTTTCTATGCTGCAACTGGTCCTCCATCTTCTTCCTGTAGTTGTCCTTCCCCTCTCGGATCTTCCTCCTCAGCTCCTTCTGCACAGCCTTCAGCTCCTCCTTGTCTCCTGACCTAAAGGCTCTCTTCTTCTCCTTCAGGAGAGCCTTTATGTCTGGATCGATCCAGGGCTTGTTGTTTGAGAAGCACCGTACAGTCCTGATGGGTACAGTGTTCTCCACACAGAAGTTAATATAGTCAGTGATACAGTCCGTAAGGTTATCTATGTCCTCCCCGTGAGGATCACAGAGCTCCTCCCACACAGTTGACTCGAAACAGTCCCTCAGAGCCTCCTCTCCAGGAGCCCCACAGGGAACTCTCCTGGGGCAGCACTGCCGTGTTATGGAGCGCTAACAGCTTATCCCTACTGTAAACAATAGGACCATGGCTCCTCACGGTATCTCCAGACACGGTGGAAAGCAGTGAAAAAAACACAGCAGAACCACCAGAGTAAGCCCAAACACTCTGGTTTCCATTGTGCAATCTAATAAGTTAAAATAATTTACAAAAAGTAACTAAAAGTAACTAAAAAAACAAAGGAAAACACTCAAACGAGCAGGAGCTGCTGTAACCGGCTGCCACTCGAGCAGCGCCGGAAGCGGAACTTATCAGTGTTACTACTGCAACTCTTTAAAAGAGTCACTAATTTTAATTAGTGTTTCTATGGCAACTTTCCTAAAAGAGTCACTAATTACACTTCATTAGTTTTACTTTGGCAACTTTAATGAAAGAGTCACTAATTACATTTCATTAGTGTTACTATGGCAACTATCCTGAAAGAGTCACTCATTACACTTCATTAGTGTTACTATTGCAACGTTCCTAAAAGAGTAACCAATAACGCTTCGTTAGTGCTGCTATGGCAACTTCCCTAAAAGAATTACTTGTGTTACTTTGGCAACATTCCTCTTTAGATCAAGCTCTATCCTTGTCCTTCCTGATAGAGCTAGATCTAAAGAGCATGTTCTTGTTGTGAGAATAAAGTGTGATTCCTAAAGTATGAGCCATCATTTACATCAGTGTAAAAACCTTCCTGGTGTTTTGTTGCTTCCTGAAAAGCTTCACAAACTTCCCCGTTCCTAAACATAGATGAAAGAGATCCCATTATGGGTACATACATAAATTACATTAACGGGAACTTGCCTGTAAGTACGTGTTGTTCTATCTCTGCGTATATCAAAACGCACACCTAGACCATACTCTACAGGCTCTACTATTTTCCATTTATCCTCAAAATGCCTCATCCTTTTAGATTCTGAGTTAAGATGCGAGAATGGGTTTTCAAGCTGTTCAAAACATTCCTCTACTTTTTCTAGGGTTTCTCTGGATGCATTAGGTGACAAAACTCACTAACTGCTTCTTTTGCATTAGCTTGGATGTCATTAACAAGTTCTTCCATTGAACCAACTAGACATTGCACAGTACTCTCAGGAACGCCTGTGGCTTGAATTTGAGCAATTACAGAGCTACACATATCAAGTATTTGCCTTTTTTCAATTGGCATGTGTGAGGTGACAGTCTCTGGAGGATCTACACCTGCTGGCTGTGAAACAGAAGCTCCAATGTTAGCCGCAGTTTCCAGTTCAATATTACTGATGACATCTGAATCGACACAGTCTTTGTGTACTCGAGATAAGTGCCGCTTGTAACCATAGTACGAGCAGAAAACAAACGAACATCCAGATTCTCCACACTTCAAACGCAAAGTCCTTCCTGGGTACAAACCATGCTGAAACTTCAAATGTCGAAATAGTGAGGAACAACTTGTGTGGTGTACCTTACAAACATAACAAGTGAACATTTTCTGTCTGTAAGCAACTGTTCCTCTTCAAACTGTGCTTTGGAGGATTCTTGATCTGATTTCCTTGACCTGCGGACTCTCCTTCATACCCCCGACATCGATGCCATACACATTGGTCTGGATGAATGTGTAGAAGTTGCACAATGCCTCGTCGTAGGACACAGCAAATGCAAAATGTGCCTTGAAGAGCTCGTCAAATGCAACTACTCCGGTCTGTGTTGTACATGGAATGACCTTTTGATCAAGGACAATGAAGAAATCCTGGATTCTGTTCTTTCTTTCCCCAAGACATAGGAGAAAGGGCTGGGTAGGGCTGGTTTCCTTGAGGAAGATGTTCATGCTTTGTCCCACCTGAAAGAAAATAATTGGAAATATATTGCAGATTGAGATAGCTACTCGATGACTTTTATCATTATATCTGTTATGAAAAAAAAAAAAATCAAATTATTCAATAAATAACTTTCATAGCACCAAATCATAACATATGTTACCTCGAGATGCTTTTCAAAAGAGCACGAAGTGATCATGAAGTGGGTGGTATGAGTAATTTGCTAGATCTAACATGTGTTTTAATAGTGTCATATACTGTATTTGCAGTTGTAGTAATAAAACATTCAGATGCATCACAACTGGTTTTGTTGTCCTGTCAATACTTAGCAAGCCCTTTAACACCTCAAATTAATGGACAACAGGGTGGCACACTTTCCATGTCTTTGAGCATACCTTCATGAACTTCATCAAGCGGTCAGCAGCATCCGATGCACCAACTTTTGTTGACTTCTTGCCCTTGGTTGTTGGAGGTAACAGGTAAAGAAGCAAAAGGATAGCAGCAACCTCATGATTCCATACTGCAATGACAGTACAATTACTTTAACAAAAGAATCAATGCTACATATTTTTGAAGACTTAGCTACTGATTTAAAAACATATACCATATAAAGATAAGTTGTCAAAAAACTGCATTTATACAACTTCTGAGTCTTTGAAAGGCATCTTTTATAAACCATACTAAGTGGATTGAAAACAGACTGCATTAAAATGCAAGTAAAATGATCAGGTAATAAAACCCTCAGTGTTAAAGTATTCATTTTTTAACTCTGACTTCAGAGGGAATGTAGGGAAAGGCAAGTGATTAAAGATCCAGTATAAACTTAACACCATCTTCAGACTCCAGTCGTGCATCCCTAAGTAGCTCGTCCACATGTGCACTCTGAGGCAGATTATTGCAGTCAGCGATGACCCTTGGTTTGAAGAATGTCGGTCATTTTGCAAGAAATCTACCAGACACTTCTTCACCAAAGAGCATTGCAAAATCTTGATCAATCTTAACCATAACATTTGGAGCAAAAAAGGAAAACAAAAGAAAGACATTAGAAAGCAAATAAACACATTTAAAAAAAGAAAGAAGCTTTTTACTATGAATTACAATTCTTACCAAGCCAGGTGTATCCAGAAACCATGGGAAGAGGTCTAGAACAGTGGCAGTTGTGGCTGGATCTTGGACAATCTTCTGTCTGTGCTGAAATGTGGCCTTCATTTTGTCTTTGACAAGGGTCACATCCATTGAGTGCTTCATCATTGACATGGCTTCCTTGCATTCATCACCTGACAGTTGTTGCACACTTGATCAGATGCTGCGATGAGTCTTGGGGCCATTTTGGAAAGTGGATTTCGATATCTTGACTTCTTGAGAAATGCTGCGTTGGACCGTGGAGTTATTAATTAAAGTTAATTAATAATTCAATAAATTGTTCTCGTTGGGGGCACCAGCCTTCTTTAATAAAGCAAATCTTAATTTAATTAATTGATTACCAAGTTAGCTCACTTAAAGAATACAATTTAACCAAATCAAGTTTATCTCAGATCTTAAGTCAGAGTTCTCGCTTCAGGGACACTGGCTTCTGAAGAACACTATCAGACAGAGAATTTAAAATCAACAATCAAAAATTATTGAAAGTGAATAATCTTACAATGCATAAAATAAATTGTGAGAATTATGAATAAAATTGCAATAAAATGATCAGGTTTGAATGACACAGTGGTGAAATCAGAAAACTTGAAATGATGGTGAGTGAGTGTATGTTTATAATAAATGAACTGTTTACTACTGAAAAGTAGAGAATTTAGATCAAATTTGGATTAAACCAATTCAGGATTAGAACACCTTTAAGTCTAAGAGCACATCAAACCTCCTTTTAAACACAGAATTGGATCAAGTTGGTGACGTTGGTTTGGTCTGGAAAGCCGAACAGCGGATCTTGAAGTCCGTCTCTCACACCGGTGCCTCGCGGATCCCTCTTGACAGCTCTCTTTGGAGAATTTTCTGGCAAACGCAGGCTTAGAAGGTGGTTGCATCTCAAAGCTCTCACGTCGTTATTAATAAAAATTTATTGATGGCTGATTTAATTCGCGCAAGTATCTTAAAACACTGCCGCTGGCCAGGACAACGATGTCTCGCAGAAAACTGTGCGAAACCAAAAAGAAAAGGAACAATTCAATAATAATGTGCAGGCTTGCGTTGGAAAGCTTGGAGCATTTAGATTCTTTCAGAGAAATCTGAATGAAAGACTTGTTAAAGTCGCAGATCAAAAATTGATTAACTAAAAAAAAGGCGCGCGATCAGCAGACAAAAGAAAAGTTATAACGGGCTTTCAGAAGCAAAGGCCTGAACGGTGCGAAGAACTAGATAAGAAAGTTAGGCGTTACGAGGATGAGAAGTCGACAGGAAGCAAAAGACAAGAGAAAGTGAATGAGAGTTGGCACACATTTTTAAACATCTCCAATGGGTGTGAAGACGATGACGTCACTGACAACTTTTATCATCTCTTTCTTGATGTCGCAGGTTTTAGTAATTAAGTTTGAGTATAATGAACGAATTACTCATATCACTCAACTCACCATAAGTATAGGATCTTAGACAACCCATTAAGAAATGATAAGAGGATGATATCAGACAATTCTAACTCAATAATGAAACACACAGTAACGATGGCACATTTATCATCATGCTTGAGGTAAATTACCGACATACTGTTGTGCAAATGTGGCTAAATGAATACCATGTTACAAAGCATTACTAGAACACACTGTAACACATAATGATTACATTGTAGGTAATTTCTGGTATTTATGGCGATGTATCTTGAATATTATAACTGTGATTGTGCTATACTAAAAGAAGGTCGCTAGGTGGAGCTGTTGGTCTTCCACAGAATTTAGAATAAATCTGTGATCTCATTACCTTCACTCCTGGGGGTCGTAGAGAGACCGTTGAAAGGATCTAGGGATGTACATCCCACACTGACTTCAAATCAACACACAGTTTATAATTTCAAACATTAATACCAGTCCTTTATGTTTTCTTCATCCTAGATTGTTCTGGATGCTTGGAATGCAAGGGAAAGTCCAGATGTCCGATGACAGTGGAGTGGGGAATTTTACGACCTGCAGCTGTGAATGTTAGTTCGCAGTTCACAGAGATAAGGGGATTAGGAAAGTCATTTTCTCCTTAGGTGCGACTGGTCAACTGTATATCTTAGAGGGGAGTAACCATTAAGTCTCTGGGCTAGTGAGACTTCATGGCGCCTTGTAGAGTCTCAGCCAATCAGGCGCTGGTTGATTGTCCAAGGCGCGAAATAAAGTCCCTTAAATCAAACAAGGGGGTTCTGGTCCTGAGTGCTATAGCGGGAGAGTTCATGCCAAATGGCAGGAAGAGGGGTTTCAATTTATGACTTCACATGTCGTAAAGGTGATAGTAGGTCTCAGGGGAGGTGAGAGAGAGAAGAAGACTGTGGAGAACAGGGAATGGCATGATGTCCTGGATTCCTGATTCTACAATGGGGAGTTTGGATTGACAAAGTGATAGAAATAGACGTAGAACAGGACAAAGGCTTCACATAAACATTCTTCACATTCTTGTTTCTTGAAAGACTGAACTCCTGTTGTTAGAGTGAAAAACCCTGTGTCAGAGGTTAAAGGTCCTTCACTTTAGGCTATCATGGGGGTTTGCCTTTAGTTCACGGGTTATTTATCTAAGATGCTCTGGTCCAATGAGAGTCCACACTACATGCATGTCTGTGTATAGCTCAACCAATGAGTCTGGTATAAATACATGTACTTTTAAATGTTCAGGAGGTTCATTTTGGCTTGGGCCTCTCAGGCTGTCCGGAGTGCCTGATTCAGACACTTGCTTGATTTGTAATAAACTTCCTTTATATGCAAACAAGTCTGTGTCGGCAAAGCTTCTTCATCATCTGCATCTACACATCAACACATCGAGAGACTACAGCAACATTCCTAAACAATCACCAATAACACTTCATTAGTGTTATTATGGCAACTTTCCTAAAAGTATCAAAGATTACACTTCATTAGTGTTAATTGTTTATTGTTTGTTTATTGTTTATTTCAAGGATAACCCCTTGAGATGCATCATCTCATTTTCAAGGGGGTCCTTACATAGTGTTACTATGGAAACTTTTCTAAAAGAGCCACTTTTAACACTTCATTAGTGTTACTATGGCAACTTTTCTAAAAGAGTCACTTATCACACTTCGTTAGTGTTACAATGGCAACTGTCCTAAAAGAGTCACTAATTTCACTTCACTAGTGTTACTATGGCAACATTCCTAAAAGAGTCACTTATAACACTTCATTAGTGTTACTATGGCAACTTTCCTATAAGAGTCTCTAATTACACTTCATAAGTGTTACTATGGCAACTTTCTTAAAAGAGTCATTAGTGCTCCTATGGCAACTTTCTCAAACGAGTCACTCATTACACTTCATCAGTGTTATTATGCCAACTTTCCTGAAAGAGTCACTTATTACACTTCATTGGTGTTACTATGGCAACTTTCCTAAAAGGGTCACTAGTGTAACTATGGCAACCGTCCAAAAAGAGTCACTAATTACACTTCATTAGTGTTACTATGGCAACTTGTCTAGAAGAGCCACTAAATCCAGTTGATTCACTTTAATTTGGCAACTGTCCTAAAAGAGTTACTTATGACGCTTCATCAGTGTTACTATGGCAACTTTTCTAGAAGAGCCACTAATTCTGCTTTATTAGTGTTTTTATGGAGACTGTCCTAAAAGAGTCTCTCTTCATTTGTGTTACTTTGGCAACGATCCTAAAAGTGTTACTACTGTTACTATGGCAAAATTCCTAAAGACTCACTTATTAAACTTCATAAGTGTAAATATGGTAACTTTCCTGAAAGAGTCCCTAGTGTTACTATGGCAACTTTCCAATATGTGTCATTTATTACACTTCATTAAAGTTGCTATGGCAACTTTCCTGAAATAGTCAATTATTGTACTTCATTAGTGTTATAATGGCAACTTTCCTAAAAGAGTCACTTATCAGACTCCATTAGTTTTACGATGGCATCTTTCCTAAAAGAGTCTCTATTTTTACTTCATTAGTGTTACTATGTCAACTTTCCTAAAAGAGTCACGTATAACACTCCATTAGTGTTACTGTGGCAGCTTTTCTAAAAGCGTCACTAATGTCAATTCATTAAAGTTGCTATGGCAACTGTCCTAAAAGTATCACCAATAACACTTCATTGGTGTTACTAT
Organism: Cetoscarus ocellatus; assembly: GCA_037902135.1. Taxonomy (NCBI): domain Eukaryota; kingdom Metazoa; phylum Chordata; class Actinopteri; order Labriformes; family Labridae; genus Cetoscarus; species Cetoscarus ocellatus. The sequence continues at coordinate 103,049 of JBAMNC010002132.1, forward strand.
GGCAACTTTCCTTAAAGTGTCACTTATAACACTTCATTAATGTTTCTATGGCAACTTTTTTAAAAGAGTCAGTAATTTCACTTCATTAATGTAACTAAAGCAACTGTTCTAAAAGAGTCATTAATTTCACTTCAGTGTTACTATGGTAACTTTCCAAAAATGGTCACTATTGTGTGTGTGGCAACTTGCCTAAAACAGTGACTACTTTCACTTAATTAGTGTTACTTTAGTAACTTTCCTAAAAGAGTCACTCATTACACTTAATTGTTGTCACTATGGCAACTGTCCTCAAGAGTCACTAATTTGACTTTTGTATTGTTACCTCGGCAACTCTTATATAAGATTCACTTATTGCACTTTATTAGTGTTACAATGGCAACTTTCCTAAAAGGGTCACTATTGTTTCTATGGCAACATTCCTTAAAGAGTCACTAATTTCACTTCATTAGTGTTACTACGGTACCTGTCCCAAAAGAGTCACTAATTTCACTTAATTAGTGTTATTATGGCAACTTTCCTAAAGAATTCGCCATTACACTTCATTAGTGTTACCATGGCAACTTTTCTATAAGATTCACTTATTGCACTTCATTGGTGTTTTAATGGCAACTTTCCTGAAAGGGTCACAATTGTTTCTATGGAAACATTCCTAAAAGAGTCACTCATTACACTTCATTAGTGTTACTACGGCGATTTCCTAAAAGAGTCACTAGTGTTATTATGGCAACTTTCCTGAAAGTGTCACTTATCACACATCATTAGTGTTTATGGGCTCTAACTTCCTCAGGGTGGCACAGGGTGGCACAGCCTGCCGCACCCAGCGCAGTGGTAGTTACATCCAGCGCACCGCCGTGCGCAGCCAATTTGGCAATTTGGTAGACCGGCTGTGTCGAAATGGGTGTGACGACGCACCAGGGTGAGGTGTACACAGATTCAGCTTGGCGCAGTGACAATTTCGTGCCAAAAAACCGCACAAGGTGCGCTGAAAGCCTGCCAGCTCCAACCTGGTCTATTATCGGCGCAGGAGAGGCGCAACCGGGGCAGTGGTAATTTGGCTGACAGGCGCGCTTTGCACACTCTTCACCAAAAACTCACAGGCAGGTGTCCACAGTGTCAGGCCCATTTCAATGCAATAAATCACAGCAACCACTATTTCATGTAACCGTCTGAACCAGCATATACATTTGTATCTATATTAATTGTCCTGTCACATCCGATGTCAGATAAGAGACTTCTGTCATAACTAACGAGTTCACATCTCTCAAGCCAACCACAAACACCGATACGGAGTATCCGGCTTCTGTCATCTCATGAAATTCAAGAGAAAAGAAAAAAGAGAGAGACGCTTGCTGAATAAATGTAAGTCACTCGGTGTCTTAAGGATTTACCTGTGATTGCCCATATTTCTCTCTTTTAATCTTTTTTCGTAACGTGATTCACTTCATTCACTTCATTAGTGTTACTATGGCAACTTTCCTGAAAGAGTCACTTATCACACATCATTAGTGTTACTATGGCAACTTCCTTAAAGAGTCACTAATTTAACTTTATTAGTATTACTATGGCAGCTTTCTTTTAAGAGTCACTTATAACACTTCGTTAGTGTTACTATGGCAACTTTCCTGAAAGAGTCACTTATCACACATCATTAGTGTTACTATGGCAACTTCCTTAAAGAGTCACTAATTTAACTTTATTAGTGTTACTATGGCAGCTTTCTTTAAAGAGTCACTTATAACACTTCGTTAGTGTTACTATGGCAACTTCCTAAAAGAGTCACAAATTACAATTCATTATTGTTACCACGGCAACTTTTCTATAAGGTTCAGTTATTGCACTTCGATTAGTGTTACTATGGCAACTTTTCTGAAAGAGTCACTATCAAAGTTCATTAGTGTTTCTATGGCAACTGTCCTAAAATTAGTCACTTATTACAATTCATTAGTGTTACCATGACTACTTTTCTATAAGATTCACTTATTGCACTTATTAGTTTTACCATAGCAACTTTCCAAAAAGGGTCACTAATTTCACTTCATTAGTGTTACTATGGCAACTTTCCTAAAAGAGTCACTTATAACACTTCATTAGTGTTACTTTGGCAACTTTCTGACAAGGGTCACAATTGTTTCTATGGCAGTTTTACTGAAAAAGTCACTCTTTACACCTCAAAAGTGTTACTATGGCAACTTTCCTAAAAGAGTGACTAATTTCTCTTCATTAGTGTCAATATGGCAACTTTCCTAAAAGAATCACTAGTGTTACCATGGCAACTGTCCTAAAGAGTCACTAATAACACTTCATTAGTGTTACAAAGGCAACTTTCCATAAAGTGTCACTAATTTCGCTTCGTAAGTGTAACTATGGCAACATTCATAAAGTGTCACTAATTTCACTTCATAAGTGTTACTATGGCAACATTCCTAAACAATCACCAATAACACTACACTACTGTTACTATGGTAACTTTCCTAAAAGAGTCACTAATGTCACTTCATTAGTGTTACTATGGCAACTTTCCTAAAAGGGTCACAAATATTTCTATGGCAACTTTCCCAAAAGAGTCACCTATTACACTTCATTTGTGTTACCATGGCACCTTTCCTATAAGAGTCACTTATTTTACTTCATTAGTGTTACTAAGGCAAGTGTCCTAAAACGGTCACTAGTGTTATTATGGCAACTTCCCTATCAGAGTCACTTATTACACTCCATTAGTGTTACCATGGCAATTTTTGTATAAGATTCAATTATTGCAGTTTATTTGTGTTACAATGGCAACTTTCCTAAAAGAGTCACAATTGTTTCTATGGCAACTTTCCTAAAAGAGTCACTTATAACACTTCATTAGTGTTACTATGGCTACTTTCCTAAAAGAGTCTCTAGTGTTACTATGGCAACTTTCCTGAAAGAGTCACATATCACACTTCATTAGTGTTACTATGGCAACTTTCCTAAAAGCGTCACTAATGTCACTTCATTAGTGTTACTATGGCAACTTTCCTAAAAGGGTCACTTATAAAACTTCCTTTTGTGTTACTATGGCAATTTTTTAAAAAACAGTCACTAATTTCACTTTATAAGTGTTACTAGAGTAACTTTCCTAATACACTCACTTATCATAATTCATTCGTGTTACTACTGCAACTTTTCTGAAAGCGTAACTTATTTCACTTCATTAATGTAACTATGGTAAGTTTCCTAAAGAGTTAACAATTACACTTTATGAGTGTTACCATGGCAACTGTCCTAAAAGAGTCACTAATTTCACTTCATTTGTGTTACTATGGCAACTTTCCTAAAAGAGTTACTAATTTCACCTCATTAGTGGTACTATGGCAACCTTCGTAAAGAATTAGCAATTACACTTTATTAGTGTTACTATTGCAACAGTCCTAATAGAGCCACTTATTACACTTCATTAGTGTTACACTGGCAACTTTCCCAAAAGAGTCACTTATAACACTTCCTTTTGTTTTACTGTGGCAATTTTTTTTTTTAAAACAGTCACTAATTTCACTCTATAAGTGTTACTATAGCAACTTTCCTAAATGAGTCACTTATTACAATTCATAAGTGTTACCATGACAACATTTCTATAAGATTCACTTATTGTTCATCATCTGTGTTACTATGGCAACTTTCCTTTAAGGGTCATTATTGTTTCTATGGCAACTTTCCTAAAAGAGTTACTCATTACACTTCATTTTTGTCATGAGGGCAACTTTCGTAAAAGTCTCACTAATTTCACTTCATCAGTGTTACTATTCCATCTTTCCTAAGAGAGTCACTTATTATACTTTGTTAGTGTTACTAGAGTAACTTTCCTAATACAGTCACTGATCACATTTCATTAGTGTTACTATGGCAACTTTTCTGAAAGCGTAACAAATTTCAATTCATTAATGTAACTATGGTAAGTTTCCTAAAGAGTTAGCAATTACACATTATTAGTGTTACTATTGCAACAGTCCTAATAGAGCCACTTATTACACTTCATAGTGTTACCATGGCAATATTGCTGAAAGAGTCACTAATTTCACTTCATAAGTGATACTCTGGCAACTTTTCTATAAGATTCACTCATTGCACTTCAATAGTGTTACAATGGCAACTTCCCCAAAAGAGTCACTAATTTCACTTGATTAGTGTTACTATGGCTACTGTCCTAAAATAGTCACTAATTTCACATCTTTAGTTTTACCATGACAACTTTCCTAAAGAATTAGCAATTACACTTTATAAGTGTTACTATAGCAACTGTCCTTATAGAGTCACTTATTACACTTCAGTAGTGTTACCATGGCCACTTTCCTGAAATTGTCACTTTTGTTTCTATGGCAACTCTCGTAAAAGAGACACTAATTTCACTTCATTAGTGTTACTATGGCAACTGTCCTAAAAGAGTCACTAATTTCACTTTATTAGTGTTACTATAGCAATTGTCCTTAATGAGTCACTTATTACAAATCATGAGTGGTACCATGACAACTTTTATATAAGATTCACTTTTTGCACTTCATCAGTGTTACTATGGCAGTGTCCCTATTGTTTCTATAGCAACATTCCTAAAAGAGTAACTCATTACACTTCATTTTTGTCACTCTGGCAACTTTCCTAAAAGACTCTCTAATTTCATTTCATTAGTGTTACTACGGCAACTTTCCTGAAAGCGTCGCTAATGTCACTTCATTAGTGTTACTTTGGCAACTGTCCGAATAGAGTCATGAATTTCACTTCATTAGTGTTAATATGGCATCTTTTCTGAAAGCGTAACTAATTTCACTTCATCAATGTAAGTATGGCAACTTTCCTAAAAGCGTCAGTAATTTAACTTCATTAGTGTAACTATGGCAACTTTCCTAAGAGTCATTTATTACACTTCATTAGTGTTACCATGGCAACTTTTCTATAAGATTCACTTATTGCACTTCATTAATGTTACTATGGCAACTTCCCTAAAAGGGTCACTTTTGTTTCTATGGCAACTTTCCTAGAAGAGTCACTCATTACACTTCATGATTGTCACCATGGCAACTCTCCTTAAAGAGTCACTAATTTTTCTTCATTAGTGTTGCTATGGCAACTATCCTAGAAGAGTCACTAATTTCACTTCATTAGTGCTACTATGGCAACTTTCCTAAAAGGGTCACTATTGTTTCTATGGCAACTTTCCTTAAAGAGTCACTCATTACACTTCATTTTTGTCACTATGCCAACTTTCCTGAAAGAGTCAGTAATTTTACTTCATTAGTGTTACCATGGCAACTTTCCTAAAAGATTCATAATTAAACTTCATTAGTGTTACTATGACAACTTTCCCAAAAGAGTCACTAATTTCACTTCATTAGTGTTACTATGGCTACTGTCCTAAAATAGTCACTAATTTCACATCTTTAGTTTTACCATGACAACTTTCCTAAAGAATTAGCAGTTACACTTTATAAGTGTTACTATAGCAACTGTCCTAAAAGCGTCACTAATTTCACTTCATTAGTGTTACTCAAGGCCAGGTGGTTCGTCATTGGTATGATTTTCACAGTAACCACCACTGAGGGCGCTGGATAGGGTTATGTGCCTGACGCAGGGGGGTTGAGCGGCTGAGCAGCAGGTCACTTCGGGGTTCGCCCAAAGACACCTCAACATGTGGCAGAGCCTGGAATCGAACCAGCGACTCTTGCGAGTCGGAGGCAAAAACATAACCTCCTTGGCGGAGGTAAAAATTTGGATAACAGTGTACCTTGAATTGTACCAAGTTGGTTGGTTACCAATCTGGGCCGGAAGGAACTCATTTTGCTTTAATGCATCAAAGTGAAAAGCCTTCCAAAGTTGCTTGGTGCATCGATGTGATATATGCCTTCCAAAATTGCTTTGATGCATCAAAGGCTTTCTGTCAAAGTGGAAGGCTTTTCACTTCGACATAATGCGCTTTGATCTTTGGAGTATATATGCTACCTCCTGTTGGTGAAGGATTAAGAGACACAGAAAATGGGTAACTGCCACCCCAGCATCAACTCAGTAAATGTCAACAAAAACTGCCAGAAGTTGAAGGACTCCAAAAAGAAGCCAGTCCCTGGGTCTAGCTCTACAGCAAAAGACACTCCAACAAAACAAAAGACAAAGACAAAGACAAAGAAAGCAAGGGGCCCTCAAAACTGTTTCTCCAGGTTCTTCTCTACCAAATTTTGGGACACTCGAAACTGTTTCTCCACGTTCTTCTTTAGCAAATTTAGGGACACTCGAAACTGTTTCTTCAGGTTCTTCTCTAGCAAATCCAGGTACACTAGAAGGCCTGAAGGAGAAAGCCTTGCGAGCAATTTGAGAGAGGCTGAGAACGTCCCAGAAGACAACGTGAACATGAAAATCAAACATCTGACCCAAGACAACCAAGCGCTAGCCTGTGACAACAAAACACTGTGGACCAAACTTGAAGCAGCAGAAAGCAGACATCAATCACAGATGTTGTCTCTGAAAGATGAGGTTATCAATCTGTTACGCAGTGAAGCAAAGTTAAAAGAGACACTGTGGGATATAAAGGTGAAAAAACTTACAGAAGATTATCAGGCTTTGCATATTCAGAAAGAAAAGTTACAGGCTTACAACCAGGAGCTAGCCTCTGAGAACGAAACACTGCAGGCCAAACTTGGCGCAGAGGAAAGCAGACATCAATCACAGGTGTTGTCTATGGAAGATGACGTGATCGATCTGAAATGAGAAATAACCTTATGCAGAAAGACCAGGAGTCAAGTCCCTTAAAACAGGAAACAAAAGAGACAAGGGAAACAGTTCACAAAACGGATAACTTAACTGGGATAAAAAACAGGGACAAGACAGTAAAACAGGGAACAACAGGAGGTCTAAAAGGGGAACAAATACAAAACAACACAACAAGTCAGATCCTGACAATTTTGTTTTCCCAATGTGTACAGGGGTTTTCTCTGGGATGCTCCAGTTCTCCCCCCTCAACTACCCCCCCCCCCCCAAAGAAAAAAAAAAAATCCATTCCACCTCCATTGGCTACTCCAAATTACTCCACATGAAAAAAAACCTGAAAAGAAACAAAAACACACAAAAAAAACAGATAGGATGAACTGTCCCTTATTAATCCTTATTACCGTAAAATAAATTTTTAATTAATCGCTGGGTCCCAATTAAACGCCGGGCGTAGCAGCACATTTGGACAAATAGACGCCTGTTCCAAGTAAACGCCGGATGTAAATTTATTAGGCACAGCCTACGAGCTACGGTCAAAGTTACAGAACACACATGCAAACGCTGAGCTCACAACTGACAGTTGATGCTTGAAAAGTGATTTATTCAAAAAGAAACATGACCAGACTGTACCGTATCAGCCTGCATGGTTTATTTGTCTCTCAGGGTGTCCTTTCTGCTCCCTTCTCCTCCCTCTGTATGTCAACAAATGCACGTTGGTGTGAGGCGCTTTGTTTTACAACACTGCAATTACACTCAACGTTCATAGAGGCCCCTAGAGCGCAGAAAGACGGAATCTTACATACTAGGGCTTTGAAAATTCAAAGAAGAAGACGTTGCCACTGCCGCTGCATGTTATTTGCCCTTAACATACGTCAGGAGGCCAGTCACATCAGTTACCGGTACATTGCTGCTGATTGCCATGGCCCCAGTACAGCAACAAAAAAACACTACGACCTGAACTATCTTGCTCATGTGTATTTTGCTCATCCCCAGTCTCGAAGGTTTTTGAGGGTCTATTTTATGCTGTTTCTCTAGAGAAATAAACTTCCTCCTCATTGTCAGCATATCTTTCAGAGTCATGTTTTAATGATATTCATGTGTAGTCTCCCTGAAGACAGGCCTTCCTTCAGTCTTGAGAATTCACGTGAATGAGTGAACGTCTTTCTCGGATTTGAAAAAACAGTCATTATACCTGTGGGTAGCGTGCCTATGACATTGTTGAATAGAAATGGTGCGCTGCTGGTTATCAGATGAACACTCAGCACCCCTGGAGGCTCTCTCTCTTCTGTAATTATTTCCATACCACTTGGCCCTAAATTTAAAGGATAAGTTCGGTTTTTTTGACACCTGGACCTTATCTTTAGGATTAAATACGCTCGTCATCTGCTACTATGGCATGAGAAAAAATGCCGTTGGATAGATCTAAATTGCTCGAAAACGACTACCAGCTCCGCCAAAATTGTCTGGGTGAGTCAACGAGCTTATCTAATCCTAAAAATAAGGTCCAGGTGTCAAAAAGAACGAACTTATCCGTTTCCAATTGAAGAGCTCAGCTGATGGGAAAAAAGGCTTTTTACATAATAATGCAGAAAAGAAAGGGTTCAAATGGGGTCTGCAGAGAAGGGGACTGGATAATAACAGACCTGTATAGAAAGGATAGATGGCTCGAGGAGGAGCCACCGGTGTCCTCACCGGCGGCCATCTTGGAACAGGGCGCATTTCTGCTCTGCTCTGTAGTACTCTAGTAGTATTCTGTCATTAACTCTTTATTCTGTTGTTGAGTCTTTATTCTGTCATTATCTCTTTATTCTGTCATCGTTCCCCTACTCTGTCCTCCCCTTCCATAGGGAGAAGGAGGACCACCTGGACCAGGTCCTCCTTGTCCTTCACCAACAGAAGGTAGCATATATACTGAGTAGAAAAGCAGTCAGAGAGCGCAGACCTCGGCCAAGCAGCTTCAGTTCACCCCTAACACACACGCATACATGTATAAGACAGAAACATGTATGCACATGTCTGTATTCCCTGCTTTGGAAATCCCCCAGTCTACAGTTACCATGCGCTGGGTCCGCTGTGTGCTCCCAGTGCGCTCTGGGTCCACGGTGAACTCCTCAGCTGGGCTCAGTCGGTCTGCCTCACGTCCTTCTGCCGGTGGTGAGGTTAGGGTTTGTTTGGTGGCAGCGGAGAAAAACCATCAACAGAGGATGAGGTACTTTGTTAGGCTTCTAACAAAGTTGGCGCGCTCATCCTCACAGACCTGTGATCAGCTGATTTTACAGTGATCTGCGTCGAGTCCAATGGGAGATGAAAAGGGAAAAAAACAAAACAAGAAGGAACAGCAGTCTGTGTGCTCGTCCTGCGAGTTGAAGACTGTGACCTAGGTTTAAGATGTAGAGAAAAGAAAAAGAGAACCAAGCGTTTGGTGATTGCTCCCTTTTGGCAGCCGGGTCGTGGAGAAAGCCTGAGTTAGCTCTCTACTGTAATGCTGGTACTTGGGATTGCGTGGAGGAGGGGCTGCGTTGATGCCTGTATGCCTGAATGATGCCATGGCTGGGGCCAATGTCAGTGCAGAGTTTTGATTTGAACCGAAATCCACACCTAGGTGGGGAAAGCTGGGGGTTGTGGCACCTTCTCTAACGGTCATCAGAACTTCAGGTCAGGCTTTTAAAGTTCCATGTAGGCCTCTCCTTTGTTCTCAGGCCCTCATGGAGTATAGATCCCAACATTACTATTGTCAATATTGTTTTATTTCGTTATTTTTAATGTATTGTTCCTGTTTTTACTCAAAAAAGAGTCAAAATTGTAAATAAAAAAAAAATCAGTTTTATCCTTAAATAAATGTCTAAATGTCATTTGTAAAAAAGGTTTTTTCTCTGTTTTCTCTTCAAAATGTTTTTTCATGAAAATGACAGATATTCAAATGTTGATAACTCAAGAACAACTGAAGATAGAATAGAATAGTTTGAAAAGTCTGTTCTTTCTGTTGATGTATTCAGTGTTAACATGCTCCTAACACAACATTTACAGTTGTCCTTCAAAAATGAGTGGATATGATCAAAAAGGCTGGTGCTGGCAGGCTACTTATTAAAAACACACTGATGGGGAAAGAGCAGGATGCTGCTGCATCTTTAGCTGTGAGCTCACCTGTGATGTTGTTTTAAAGTTTCTGTGCAGATGTTTTGATAAACTCTCTTACTTTTAAAGCATCGGCTGCTGCTGTGAGGGGATTTAGACCTTGTTAAAAGGAGGCGTGTCGGCGATAAAGCCTCTTAAAAGACAAGAGAAATGGAGGAGACGATAAATTCAACGCAACTGTGACCTCGTTGTTGAAACGGAGGGAGTTTTACTAGTGCTGTCAGGAGATTAAAGAAAATGAGAGATAAATTAGTTATGATCTGTAATTCATTAATCTAATTAATCTCTGTTTTTAATCTCATTTAAAAATTGCTAAAACAAGCCCTCAACTTGAGGTATTTTCATTGAAATTCAATTAGATTATTGTGGCAGATCAAAAGATGGTTCTCCACCCCTCAAAAAACTCAAGCACAAGAAGCCCAATGCATAAAAACTCTCCAACTTTAACGGCCCAATCAGGGGACAGAGGCGGGGGCTGTGGATGTGACAACAACAGGAAGTGACTGCATGTTTGAAACAACAGTGGTGTGTAAAGCTGTCTCCGTGGATGCAGCAAGATCTGCATTTTCATCAGAAATGGACTCGATTTCTCCTTTAAAAGAGGAGCAAAGAAGGTCACTTCAAGCTTTCTTATGGGAAATCATGTTTTTGCTCTTCTCCCCACCGGAGATCACCACTGGGAAAGATGAGGTGCGGAAATGCTGCGCGTTCAATGCCGGGCTGATGATGTCAAAGAAATACGTATGATTTCCTCACTGCAGGTGAAACGTGATCCTGTGAAAAAACACTGAGTAACTACAAGGACAATAATAACAGTGATAACACAGGGTTTTTTTTATTAATATACTGTCATTTTATTTGACAAGCCCAATTATCAGAGTAAACACACCATTGTTTTCATTTTAGCTCAAAATCAACTGTTGCAATATAATAAAGTATAACAATAATGCCAAGTTAAAGCAACAAAAATCGCATGAGCCATTATAGAGCAGTCAAATAGTAAAGCAGTTTGTTTAAAGATCTGATGTCATTACTAGACCTCCGCCAAGCAGCTTCAGTCCAACCCTAACACACATGCGTACATGTATTAGACAAATACATGAATGCACATGTCTGTATTCCCTGATTTAGAAAATCCACCAGCCTACCATGACAACGGAGCACTTTCTCTCCCTTGAAGTTTCACACAAAGGTGTTCTGGTCTTTAAATGGCCCGTTGGTCTTGATGGCCCTTTGATGTTTAGCCCTCTGATGTTGAATTCTGGAAATTCTAACCACTCAGTGACCTCTGAACACTTAACAAAACTCAGTGAGCTCTGAACCCTTCCCACCACTCAGTGACCTTTGAACCCTTCCCACCACTCAGTGACCTCTGAACCCTTCCCACCACTCAGTGACCTCTGAACCCTTCAAACCACTCAGACACCTCTGAGCCCATCACACCAGTCAGTGACCTCTGAACCCTTTACAACAGTCAGTGACCTATGAACCCTTCCCACCACTCAGTGACCTCTGAAACCTTTAAACTATTCAGTGACCTCTGAACCCTTAAAACCAGTCATTGACCTCTGAACCCTTCCCACAACTCAGTGACCTCTGAACCCTTCAAACCACTTAGTGACTGCTAAACCCTTCACACCTCTCAGTGACCTCTGAACCCTTCCCACCACTCATTGACCTCTGAACCCTTCCCACCACTCAATGACCTCTGAACCCTTCACAGCACTCAGTGATCTCTGAACCTTTCACACCAGTCATTGACCTCTGAAACCCTCAAACCACTTTTGACCTTTGAACCCTTCCCACCACTCAGTGACCTCTGAACCCTTCGCACCAGTCATTGACCTCTGAACCCCTCACACCACTCAGTGAAGTCTGAGCCCATCACACCACTCATTGACCTCTGAGCCCTTCAGAACCAGTCAACGACCTCTGAACCCTTCATATCAGTCAGTGACCCCTGAACCCTTCACACCACTCATTGACCTCTGAACCCTTCCCACCACTCAGTGACCTGTGAACCCTTCCCACCACTCAGTGGCCTCTGAACCCTTCCCACCCCTCAGTGACCTCTGAACCTTTCCCAACAGTCAGTGAACTCTTAACCCTTCACACCCCTGAGTGACCTCTGGACAATTCACAACACTCAGACACCACTGAGAACTTCACACCAGTCAATGACATCTGAACCCTTCACATCAGTTAGTGACCCCTGAACCCTTCACACCACTGAGTGACCTCTGAACCCTTCACACTACTCAGAGACGACTGAGCCATTCACAACAGTCAATGAACTCTGAACCCTTCACAGCAGTCAGTGACCTCTGAACCTGTCCCACCACTCAGTGACCTCTGAACCCTTCAAACCAGTCAGTGACCTCTGAACCCTTCACACCACTCAGTTAAGTCTGAACCCTTTACAACAGTCAGTGATCTCTGAACCCTTTACAACAGTCAGTGACCCCCTGAGCCCTTCAAATCCAGTCAGTGACCTCTGAACCCTTGCCACCACTCAGTGACCTGATTAACACAATAAAAAGACTACAAGACAATGAGGAGGTCTACAAGCAGGAGGTACGGCAGCTCAGAGAAGAGGTACAAAGGCTTCAAGATGAGGTGAGAGAGCTGAGCAGCCAACAACCCTTGACTGAGCTGTCTAACCCCCCACAAGAAACAACAGAACAACAAGACCAGGACAACAGCCCCAATAACTCAGCAACACCACTAAGTCAGGAGCCACTAACCAGAGAGACCCTTCCTTCTACCAACCAAACCACCAGACCCCAGGACAGCAACATGACACAGAATCCACAAGTTGTGCTCCTCGTGGACTCAAATGGAAGATATGTGGAAGAAAAGCAACTCATTTCACGTCATAAGTGTTACTATTTTCATCTTTCCTAGAAGTATCACTAATGTTACCATGGCAACTTTCCTATAAGAGTCACTTATTACACTTCATTGGTGTTACTATGGAAACTTTTCTAAAAGAGTCACTTATTACACTTCATTGGTGTTACCATGGCAACTTTTCTATAAGATTCACGTATTGCACTTCATTAGTGTTACTATGGCAACTTTCCTCAAAGAGTCACTTTTGTTTCTATGGCAACTGTTCTGAAGGAGTCACTCATTACACTTCATTTTTGTCACTATGGCAACTTTCCTAAAAGAGTCACTAATTTCATTTCATTAGTGTTACTGTGGCAACTTTCCTAAAAGAATCATTAGTGTTAGTATGGCAACTTCCCTGAAAGAGTCACTTATCACACTTAATTAATGTTACTATGTCAACTTTCCTAAAAGCGTCCCCAATTTAATTCCATTAGTTTTACCATGGCAACTTTTCTATAAGATTCACTTATTGCACTTCATTAGTGCCGAAAAGAGACTGTCTGCTGAAAAATGACTTCCCCCTACGGGAAAGGCAAAAAACGACTGCCCCCGACAGGACCGCCAAAAAAAGACTGCCCCCAACGGGAACGCGAAAATGACTGCCCCCGACGGGAATGCGCATCGGTGTGTTGCTCTATCTCTCCACTGCTCAGATACACCGGCTGATGTTTTGTATGTCATTCTGTCATAGGCTACAACTTGTCTTTGAATAAACAATCAGGACTTTTGTTGTTTTACTTTTATTGCTTCCGTTGTTGTCGCTACTCCTGCAAGATGGGAAACATCATGATTTGTAATGTGACGTGAATTTACAACATTTTAACCTAAGTTTTAGCCTACATTAAAAATCCAGTAACTAAATAATAATAATAATAATAATAGTAATAAGACTAATAATTATGAATATTATTATTATTATTATTATTGCTATTATTATAAAAAAATAATAACTTTATTTGTAGATATCACCTTTCATACAATCAAAGCATCTGTAAGTGCTTTACAATGAAAATAAAAACAATAATTAGATGGAAAATAAAACATGATAAAATAAAATACAATAAGAGGTTGCTTTTGCTTTTTTGTAAGTTTTAATGGATAAATTTAAGCTGTTGGGCAATGTTCATGCAGATTATTTACAATGGAAAAAGGAAGTTCCTCAAAATTGAAATGAAAGCAAATGAAAATGAAATGGAAAGTGACATTTAAGGATAATACAATGATTGAAAGTGTTGTTTTGTCCATTTTTAGCATTACGTTTTTTACTCGCTGCAAAGCTGGATTGGTAAAACTGAATGAAATCAATTTAATTCTAATAGGTATGATATAAATGACCAGGGAAAAGAACAATGTATCATTTCTCGTCATTTAATTCAACATTAATATGTTTACCATTTAGGCTCTTTTTACAACTTAATAGGGCAAAGTATCCTGGGAGATACAACTCATGAAATCCGAAATATACACAATATATGTATACTTTTAACTGTAGAAATCTTTTATTTAGATCTAAAATAGCAAATTGATAACAATAAAATATTTATTGCAACTTATTTTCCACACCTGCCTGTTTAAGGGTTAGCTTTGATGGCATATAGTAATTATATAACATAACAAGAAGTAAGTGCTAATTATCAAGGACCCACAACAACAAGGAGCCTATAGTCAAACATTACTCGCAACAAAAGGCTGTCATATCTGAGTTAGTGTCTGACTGCACCCTACACTCAGGCAGTCACTTTTCGGCAAGCGGCTGCTGAAAAGTGACTGCCCCCTGTAACTCAGGCATGTGAGGGGTGACATTCACAGAAATTCCTGGACTGATAGCAGAGGAGGTCAGGTCCAAGTACAGTGATTTTGGTCAATGTCACCCCTCACATCCCTGAGTTAAAGGGGGCAGTCACTTTTTAGCAAGAATATATGGAGCTGTTGATGAATGAGGAACACTGTTTAATTTAATATGACAGAGACATAGAAGCAGTGACTTTTGGAAATCAATTGGGTGAACAAATAAATACAATAATGCGAGCACAGTAGAGGACCTTGCATTATTTGATTATTTATTATAGTATAATAATTGATTATAATTTTGATTGACCTTCTGTGATAAATGCACATATGATTTGAATAAGTTATTCAATATGACTCCAGTAAAAAAGGCCACCAATGTAGTGTCTTGACACAAATCGTATGATGACTGTGAAGTGCACGTAAGCAGTCTTGATTCTATGGGTGTTATATCTAACACTTATAGAAGGCTCCAATGCCCTTTATCGTTCAGAATTATCGCTGAGGAAATTGCCCTTGAGTACAAACGTCAGGAAGCTGACAATGTGCTCAAGGCAAAGGATTTGATGACATTCCTGAAACTGGAAGAGGAGTGAAAGAACAGCAACCTCACTCAAAAGGTAAGACAAGAATTGCACAATGAGGTGGGGTATTTGACATCACTCACAGTTAGGCCACATGTTGAAAAAAGTATTTCACCCTGTAATAAAATGTAATCATCACAATGTGACGTAACAGCAAGACCTTGTTTGACATGTTAATATGAACATGTTCTGACTTGTGTCCACTTGGGATAAATAACAACTCAATTAATAATTTTTGAGGTAAAAAACACATTTATTATGAACACATAAACAGTTGTACACAGTCAAATTGAATCACAGACAGAGAGAGACAGACAGACAGACAGACAGACATCAGCAAAACTTTACTAAAAATGGAAGACAGCAGTAACACACACACACACACACACACACACACACACAGCCACACACACACACACACACGCCTTTTCCCCCTGGTATGCTATATATGTAAGCAATTTTCATCACTTAGAACAATTAGAACAAATCACTTGGAACATGTATGACATTCTGTGAATTCAATATTTGAAACGTTTTGTTGTTTTAACCTGTTGGAGATTATTCATGGTTATTTATGAATAAAGAAACCAGGTAAAATTGTTTGTTTTGAATTTTATACAGGGGCAACCAAGGTTTGAACCATGATCATTAGCTACCTTCCTAGGATGATAATATCCATTAGTATCCATTTACAGTTTTACATTTTTGTTTTTTTTACATCCCCACCCCCTCAACCTTTTTGTTATTATAATATGAGCACTGTAGACCAGTAAGCAGTTTGTTCGCAACTGTTCTTTACCTCCACCAAGGAGGTTGTGTTTTTGGGAGGGTTTGTTTGTTTGTCTGTCTGTTAGTTAGTTAGCAAAATTACTCAAAAAGTTATGGACAGATATTGATGAAATTTTTTAGGGAATGTCCGAACTGGGATAAGGATTTTGGAAGCAAATCGATCCAGAAGAAAACCGCCATTACGGAAAATGCGATTTTCGTGAATAACTGCTGAACTAATGTTGATATCATTGTGAATCAGTTGCCAATGGTATGTTTTCATGGTCAAGGAATCTAAAAATGTAGTCAAAATAAATGTGGGACTAATATTTATGGTGCAAATGACAAATAGGGGGAACTGTGGCACTTGGCGGAGGTCTGCACTCTCCCAGTGCTTTCTAGTTTTGGAAATGGAATTCCTCAAATTGTAAATTTCACTTATAATTATGTACTGAAGTACAGTATCATTAAAAAAAATCCAAAACCTTGTTGCATGAGAGCATTTAAAGCCCTTTGTCTCTTTAGAAACCTAATGTAAATTTATTACCATATGGTCTGATATAAAAGCATTAACTGGGTATGCTATGCACCCATGTGAGCATGTGAGTGGCACAAGCTAAGTAGGGTGTTAATGTTATTATTATTTTTTTATCTCAAGGATGCACACATGTTCTTACCCCAAAAGCAATCACCATACTAAACACTCCACTTAGAAATGTTGCAACAAAGACACTTTTTTTTTCAATTCTGTAACAAAATTACAATATAATAATTAAAATTATAGTTTTATTATTTATTATGACTATATTATTATTTTGTTATTTGTTATATATGATAGTATATAATTTGTTATTATTTTTTGTTATTTGTTGTTACTATATTATTATTATTGTTATTATTAGGTGACATTTACCAAGCGACAAGCTGTGTGACTACTGGCAACAATTGTTGCCAGTCATAAAAATGCTATTTTCTTTAAAACCAAGTACAAAATGGAATAAAGAAATACACAGCATGATTAAGAGGGACTCAGCTGATAAAATTATATGCCTTACAACTCCGAAAAACATTTGGGCATAAATGGGTTAAGTTTTCAAAAAAAGTGGAAAATCATGAACATTTAATTTTGAAAAATATTTCTTAAAAGATTCAATGCAGATTATTTTAATGGACATTATTATTTGCCTTGCAAAAAGATCCTGGAACAAAGAGTTGTCTGCAGATGTCCTTTTCTTGCTGGACCAAGCTGAGGAGGTCATACAGTTTCATTCCAGAGGAGATTTGTTGGAGCATGGGAAGTAGCCTCACAGTAGAGTGTAGAACTACAGAGCTGTAAAAAGAATAGTAAATTGAATAAACTTAAAAAAAACAGTACAGTCCTACAAGTTGAACCTACACTGAAGGAAATGTCCTACCACACAATGTCTTCCTTTCTTTGTGCAGACACAGGCCCTGTGTATCCACATGACAAAATCCTGTCCGTGCACTCCATCAGGGTTTCATTGTCAGCTGCCTCAATCTTTGAAAAGTACATAAGACATATTGATATCACAAGATACAAAACCTAAAAATTAATTGAATCAGAATGCATTTTTCCTAAATTTAAATGAGCTACCTCTTTTATTAGTTCCATCAGCTCAGGGTCCGCAACATCCTTTTCAGTTACTGATCCCTGGTCAAGTTCTCCAGTGGATATGTACCTGTAACACCACTGCATTAAAAAGTTTGGTGGTGGTCCACCCTGTGCCAGACTCACAGCAAATATCTCTCCAACAGTCCTGTGATCCCAAAACAAAAAAACATACTATCACTTACACAATAATACTGCACAATGTGTAATCTGAAAGATGTTAAATAACAACAGTTAATGTTAATCTTTTCCTGAAACAATATGCTTCTTATGAGTATCAGTGTTCATGTGAAAAGACTAGGTGGATAGAAAAGCATTGCTGTAGTTTCACTTTATATGCCTCTTTTTCACAACCTACTTGAAATTGTATCTTTCAAAGTCTGTCATTGAGTACTTTGCCACTGATGCCACCCTCAAAGAACCTCCTCTCTATCCCTGCCAGCATTTATTTTTAGAAAAGGGAGATAGAAATTGGTCAGCATAGAATATTAGAAGTAACAATCCATTTAAACAAAATTTGTAAACTGATGACATGTCACCACACATTTATTTTGAAGGTCGAAAAAGAAAAACATACCAGTTAAAAATTCCTTTCTCAGAGCCCCACTGTCAATACCAGCCTCTCCTATAAATGAAACTCTGAGGGGATTTTTGGGAGATGATTTCTTTTGTCGCTGCCACTGTTTCATGCCTCTTTCCAGCATCTGGTCCCTGGTAATGCAGATACTGAAAATTGCTCCTTCATCCACCCTTTTGGCTATGCTTTGGATGACATCAGCAATGCTTATAATATTGGGGGAAAAAAAAGAAAAAAAACATTTCAGACAACTCTGGATTAAATTCAGTATTTCTTTTAAGCCTAAACATGTTGCATAGCTGAAGCAGGTTTGGCATCTGGTTCTGTTTCAAGTAATTCATTCCCTGGAAAATGATCACAATGTTTACAGATATTAACAGCAGAGTGATGTAGGGGGTTTTAGAAACAGAGCCCACAGGAGTATGCTGGGGTGATGCTGAGATTAAAACAGCTCGTGGGAAGCCGGAGCAGCAGCAATGAGCAGGAGCATCAGCAGAGTGGCAGTGACAGCAGAGCAGTAGTAGCAGGGAGTTTTAATATCCCACCCTAATCAGATGAGGAGAGCATGTGACTGATCAACTGATCATGATTGGCACAGCTTGAGTTGTCTGCCTGATCTAGCTCTGCAGGGTTTGCACCATTCAACAGTTTATTAACAATTGACAGAAGTTTTAAAGGATTTTTTTGAGGTACCTTTTAATGTCTTGGTGTCTGCGTCGTTTTGGGCATACCCCTGTCCCATCTGTGTCATCATCTGAAAGTAAACTGATGGCCTTGGTTTCATCACAAGCTCTGTAGGAACACATGTGACATGGTTCAGTCTTACTAAGATCTGAGATACAACTACAAAAAGAACTGTCCAACATTTGAAATTTTGCTTTAGAAAAAGCACTGAAAACTGAGAAATACCTTTCACCACAGAAGCTTGCATGGAATTCCACATAGTCGGTGGGATACAACTGCTGGCAGATAGGACAGGCTGTCTAGAATGTACAACTGCATTAGTAAATATATTGATACTGTATTCACACAAAATAGTTACTGTAAACACCAGACATTTGTTAATTAATAACTTATTAAAAACAACATTGAAAAGGAAGCTTAAGGTTTAGTTGAAAGTAAAATAGCATGCATGCCTTGGACAGTTTTGTTCTTACTTTGACATTAGGAACATTGGAATGAGACAGAAGATCTGTGGAGTCCTTTACATGTAAAAAAAGAGTGTAAACATGTGTAAGTGTGAATAACAGCAAACTAAACTGACTTTATATTTGCATCTTTCACAGACTTACTGTCAAAGACATATCAATATCATCTGGGGAGTTTTCCTGGATGGTATGACTGTTTTCTCAGGACCCCAGAAAGTCTGTTGTCTGTAGAAGGAACAAATAAACAAATTAGCCAGAGGATAAAAAGAACTCTAATTTACTCATCTATCATTTAGAGTAAAATATTCTTTCCTGTTTTTTCATGACATCTGAGAATTGCTCTTTTTTGCAAGATGCCACATGTGCAGCTAGTAACTGAACCGGCATGTTCACTGAACAGGTGTGGATAGTTGCTTTTGGCATTTTTTCAAACTCCCTCACAGAGTAGGGAAGAGGTGTAGTATCAAGACTTCCTTGGACTGGTACGATGTACAGTGCTGACTTCCCACTAGCAACTGCATTGAGGTAAGGACCTGTGTAGCCTTCTGCTTCAGGTGGCACAATATACAGCTTTCTTTGACCTGATCCACCTACAGAAAAATCAGTTTAATGTAAGTACACAACTTGAAGTCAATCAAATTTGCCATTGAACAACCTAAGACTGTGAATAAAGCCAGAAAGCTTCAATATCTTACCAACAGCCTTGTACAACATCCATGCCCCTTTCAAAGTGACCATTTTGGTGAAAGTCTCCTAAAGTTTTCTGGACAACTGTGTACAGTTTATATTACATAAATCTTTTGTTAAAGGGAAGCCTGTGTATTATGTGTATTTGTTAATTACATTACTTTTAAAATCATTCTGTTGAAGGGGTTATATACTAAGTTTATTGGCATTATCATTTTTATCAAGCAAGATTATTCACATTTCAGTACAATGTGTGAGTGACCACAGCAGTAAAAAATGTGTTACAACTTACCCATAAATGATTAGCATCCTCTGTAACATTGATGGTCCTCCGACCCATCCATGCCTGTAAAAGTCTTAGTTCATCTGCTGCTTTTGGAGTCTTCTCCATGTATTTGTTGACTAGGTAAAATTGTATTGGAAAAGACTTTGTATTTTGCCCCCTTTTAATGTTAGAGGAAAAATAACTTGGTCTCTTTTTCCCTGTGATTTTTTTTTCAAAGAGTGCTGGGAAGGGTCTACAAAAGAGTCAAAAAAGACAAAAAGACACCATGAGAAAAGCATGATAAGGTAAAAAAAAAAAAATAATAATAAATTAAGCACTTCAAACTACAAACAAAATATATCTTTTTATAAATGATTGATGAACTGTCAAAATTTGTTGCCTGCATATGATTAACCTGGCCATGTTCTGCTCTACTGAGCTACTGCCCCGCTGTGGGACTCCCTGTCCACCACTGTGATGTTGGTTTTCCAAATCTGCAGAATGTTCATAATTTCAAAAACAGCAAAAAAACACATTCGTCATTTGTCAAGAACTACCATTTGAATAACCAAATGCCATCGCCAAAATGATACTGATTAGGCTCCCACTGGTAACATTGTGTTAATTCATCATGAGATGCATTTAAACATGCTAACAGACAATATTCAGTCTATAATAACAACAATCCTCACTCTTTCTAGGTGCTGGCCCAGACAGGGCACTCTGCAGCAAGGACACCAGCCGCTGCGCAGCATCCTGCAACTCTCCCTATCACAACACACGGAGTAACATTAATATGAATGAGCTTGTCCTAAGCAGATCGTTTTGCTGAGCACAACTTTAGGTAAAAGATAATACAACAACAACAACACATTAACATCCAACAACAGGGAGGTTGCTTAATCCTGACCTGTATATACCGACTGCAACTATGGGAACCACACAAGTCCAGTCACTGTTTTGCATTTGTTTTCAACGAAGCTGATTGCGGTGGAAGCAGAGAGTCTCCATCCTCCCTCATAGCAAGCCAGTAAAGCATTACAATTAATCCCAAGCTGTTCAATAAATTTAATAATTTAGATAGCTGTCTGTTCCTCAACTTACCTCTTTTTTCTCTGACATCCCGATCCTCAACTTTCAGAAACTCCTGCCGCCATGATGACCCGCGCTACTCTACCGCAGTTTGCCTCTGACCAGGAAACAGTAAGAATGTAGCATGACCAATCAGAAAGAAGGAGGCTGAGGGGTGGCGTCCGTGCAATGCCTGCCCCCGAGTGCCAAAAGTCAGCCAAGTCGAGCGCGTAAAGTCCAGAGGGAGTGACAGCGAGCGTGTAGACGGAGACCGTGAGCGCGCAGAAAGTGACAGCGAGACAAAAATAGAGTCCGCGAGCGCACGGAGAGTGACAGTGCGAGCGCAAACGGGGACCGCGAGCGCGTAAACAGAGACCACGAGCGCGCAGAGAGTGGTCTTTATGCGCGCTGATTATGGTTTCTATGCGCGTTCAAATTGGCACTTTCCTGACGCCATACGGGTGTTGCAGCTCGCGGGAGCAGGTTACTAATCGGACCGGAGCTGGATTTCTTTGTTCCAGAGTGGAGCGCTTGGAATAGAGCCGGGACTACGGACACATCAGGATACCCTTGACTGACTAGCACATGAATGAACCAGAGGCATGTGTAGCGCTACCGATGAATATGGCCATTTAAACATCGTGTGCACACGTAATGACTAAAAACCAATGCTTTGGTTCAAGCGGGTATTTAAGTGAACTGTGATCTGTAGTTATCTGTAAAAGTTATTGGGTAAAATAAGTGTTTCTGATTGTGCTGATAATGGATTTTGATACAAAAATACAGAATGAGGGTATGAATGTTGATGGGTATGCTGTGGCTGACATGCAGCCTATTGGAGGCGCTGTCAGTGTTGAAACACAACCTGTTGCTAAAAGTCCTATTAAATTGACACAAAAGGTATTATTGGAAAAAATAGAAACGCTGCAAAAATTAAGAAAATCTAAGCTGAACAAAGCATCAAATTTAAAAACAGCAATTGCAGAGTTGATGCGTGAAAGAGAATATGAAACAGAGGTGCGGTGCTCTTTTAACAAATACAAAACTCTATGTAACGAAGCAAACGAAACACATGAATCTATGTTAAAATACTTACCCCCTGCTGAAAAAGAGAAACATGAGGTATGGTTCAAAGCAAAATTGCTGAGTGTAAATGAATTTACTGATGCTGTGAACAGGTGGCTTGAAAATACAGATGTTAATAATGAAAATTGTGCTGAAAGTGAAGTGAATCCTAATGACAGTATTTCCGATGTTGAAACAAACATTTCAAGTAAAATGTCAAGCCGAAAGTGTCGTACCAGCTCAAGAAGCAGCAAATCCTCTACGGCATCAGTACGCATCCAGGCCGAAGCAGAAAGAGCTGCACTTGAAGCTCGCGCTGCGGCATTAAAGGAGAAACACGCTCTGGAGGAAACAGAGGATATGAGGATGAGAAAGGAAAGACTGGATCTCGATACAGAAATGGCCGTTTCTGCTGCTAAATTGGCCATATTATCAGCCTCCAGTCACCAAGCTCTCTCAAAAACACACTCAAATGGAATGGAATCATATTTTGAAAAGGCTGAAAAATTAAAGGACATGTCCACCACGTTCAACACCCACATAATAGGAGCAAGGTTGAAGGAAACATCTACTGTTCTCAACCCACAGGCAAAGGAATATATGTCTATCCCTGTGAACTCACAGCAACCATTTATGCAACAACAAACCACCAGTCGGGATGTTCAACTAAAGGAAACAACAAAGCATGAAAGTACAATAGACAAACCTCTCTTTGGTGCTCATGTGCAACTAACCACTCCAAATGTCAATCAGTTTCAAAAACCCCTTCAGATGAATGAAGAAACATCAACTCTTTGCAACTTACTGCAAAGACAAAATGAAATTTCAACATTGCTAATTCAACAACAAACTGCTCATTTACTACCACCACGGGAAATTCCATCATTTGATGGGGATCCGTGCAGTATAGAACATTTATCAGAGCCTTCGAACATTGCGTGGAGAGGAATGCTGACAACAAAGGAGATTGTTTGTATTTTCTGGATAAATATACAAGAGGCCAACCCAAAGATTTAGTGCGTAGCTGTCAGCATATGGCTCCTGACAGAGGCTACATTATGGCTAAGCATTTGCTAGAGGAACATTTTGGAAATGAACACAAAATCACAGCAGCATATATGGAGAAAGTCCTCAACTGGCCAGCGGTAAAACCGGAGGATGTCAAATCTCTTCAAGCATATGTGCTATTTCTTCGTGAATGTTGTAATGCAATGGAGGATGTGCAATACATGAGAGAACTGGATATGCCATCTAATATGAGAGCAGTGATTTTAAAGCTTCCATATAAGCTACGTGAGCGATGGAGAGTTTCTGCATGTGAAATAATGGAAAGAGCCAACCGCAGAGCACACTTCATTGACATTGTCACATTCATTGAGCATCAAGTGAAAATTGTATCTGACCCGATATTTGGAGATATTCAGAATACACAACCCACAACGACAAACAAGAATGTAATCAGGATGAAATCGCAGTCAAAGCCATGGTTCAAAGGAGACAGTTTTGCAACCACTGTCTCGACCATTAAAATGCCTGAATCGAGCAAAACCAAGAAGTTTTACCAGATTCAACTGCCAACCAATTCATCTGCAGAGACAAGTGGAATATGTATGTGCTGCTCTACAGGCCACTCACTGGAGCAGTGTCCACAGTTGGAGGAGAAATCGCATAGGGACAAAATAAACTTTCTAAAGGAGAAAGGAGTCTGCTTTGGTTGCCTTAGCATTGGGCACATAAGCAAAGATTGTGACAAGCGCTTGACTTGTAAAGTGTGCAGCCAAATCATCCCAGCATTCTTCACATCAAACAAAGACTAAGAGCAAGCAGCACAGAATCTAAACAACCCATTTGTAAGCAGTGCACTGGTCTCTCTGCAAACAGGTCATCATACAGGGGCTGGGAATGGTGATGGAATCTTGTCCATCCTTCCAGTTCAGGTGAAATCTAGCAAAGGAAACAAAATCATACAAACGTACGCTTTTTTGGACCCAGGAAGTACTGCCACCTTTTGTACCGAAAACTTAATGAGAAGGCTTAATATGAATGGAAGGAAAACTCAAATCAGCCTTCAAACCATGGGCCCAAGAGCATCTGTTTCCAGCTACAGGTTGACAGGATTGGAGATTTCAAGTCTCACTGGAATCCCTTTCTATGGCTTACCAGAGGTCTATACCCAGAAGAAGATGCCTGTAAACACAGACAACATTATCGCAGAGGAGGAATTGGCTAAATGGCCATATTTGGATGGTGTTAAAATCCCTCGCATCCAAGCTAATGTGGAGTTGTTGATAGGTACCAATGCCTCCAAAATGCTTGAACCTTGGGAAGTAATCAACAGTCAGGGGAATGGACCGTATGCCATTAAGACCCTATTGGGGTGGGTTATTAATGGCTCTCTTCAAGGATGCAGTGACCAGCGGTGTGAAAGTAACCACCCCACTGCTACAATCAACAGGATCTCCGTAGAAAGGCTGGAGGTTCTGCTGAATAATCAGTACAATCATGATTTTAATGAGCATTCATCAGGTGACAAAGAGAAGATGTCAAGAGACGATGTCAAGTTCATGGAAATCATGAAAAATTCAGTGGAGCTTCAAAATGGACATTACACTCTGAAACTTCCTTTTAAAAAGGAAGAAGTCTTTTTGCCAAACAATCGTTTTGTTGCCAAACAACGCATTCTTGGATTGAAGAGGAAGTTTGAGAAAAATAAGAAGTTCCATCAAGAATACGTCAATTTTCTTGGTGATGTCATCAAAGAGGGATATGCTGAACGTGTACCTGAACATCAGTTAGAAAGGAGCGATGGAAAATTATGGTACATTCCTCACCACGGAGTGTACCATCCCAAGAAAGGAAATGTTCGTGTTGTGTTTGATTGTGGCTCTGAATTCAGAGGGAAATCGCTAAACAGTCAATTGCTGCAAGGTCCGCACCTTACCAGTTCTTTGTTAGGAGTCCTCACACGATTCAGACAAGAACCTGTGGCTGTGATGGCTGACATTCAGTCTATGTTCCATCAAGTCAAAGTAGCGCAGGATGATCGGGATTTCCTGCGTTTCTTGTGGTGGCCTGAAGATAATGTAAATCAAGAGCTGGTGGAATATAGAATGACTGTGCATCTGTTCGGGGCAGTGTCTTCACCCAGCTGTGCGTGCTACGCTTTACGAAAAACTGCAGAAGACAACCAGAACAGTTTCCCTGCTGAAGTAATTGATCCGATCAATCAGAACTTTTACATGGATGATTGTCTCAAAAGTTTGTCGTCTGAGGAGGATGCTGTCAAAATGGTCAGAGATTTGACAGCTGTTTGTCGTAAGGGAGGCTTCCATTTGACAAAATGGATTAGCAGTGGTCGTAGTGTGTTGCTATCCATTCCAGAGGAGCAAAGAGCAAAGAATCTGCATGAGCTGGATTTGGACAGAGACCAGCTTCCAGTTGAGAGAGCCCTTGGCCTTCATTGGTGAGTTGAGACAGATTCTTTTACATTCAAGATGATCTGTTTATGATCCTTTGGGATTTCTTGCACCACTCACACTTCCAGCAAAGCTCATATTGCAGGACCTGTGTAGGAAGAGTATTGGTTGGGATGATCAAATACCCTCAGCTCTCCAACAGCAATGGATCAAGTGGCTAGGAGATCTGGAACGGATGACAGCATTCAAAATTGACCGAGGCCTCAAGCCATCAGATTTTGGAAAACCTACTCATGCTCAACTACATCATTTTTCTGATGCCAGTGAAACTGGATATGGCACTGTCACATATCTCAGGTTGCAAAACAACAGCAACAGTATCCATTTGTCTTTCATACTCGGCAAAGCCAGAGTGGCGCCACTGAAACATGTCACAATTCCTCGTTTAGAGCTCACAGCTGCTGTCCTTGCTGTTCGTGTGGATGCAATGCTGAAAGCAGAACTACAGCTTCAACTTGTGAAATCCTGTTTCTGGACTGATAGTACTTCAGTTTTGAAGTATATCAGAAATGAGGACAGGAGGTTTCAAACCTTTGTGGCAAACCGGGTATCTACCATCCGTGGAACGACTGATGTACCACAATGGAGGTATGTTCATTCCAGTCAGAATCCTGCAGACGAAGCCTCAAGAGGATTGACAGTGGATCGTTTCTTGGTAAATAAAAAATGGATTGAAGGCCCTGTATTTCTGTGCAGACCAGAAGAGGCCTAGCCTGCAACCAGCTTTGATTCTGACATTTCTGCTGATGACCCGGAGTTAAAAAGGGACCTCAAGGTTAATGCGGTGGTCGTTGAGAACTCACCAAGTATTCATCAACTGATAACCTACTTTTCTGATTGGCGAAGGTTGAAGAAATCAGTTGCATGGATTCTGAAAATAAGGAAGGCTCTACTAGAGATGAGTCAAAAGAGGAAACAACTGAGTCAAAAGGATGCACACATCAGTGGTAATGAAGTGGAACAGGAAGTGCAAAGGATTAAGGCTGCATTTAAAGGAAAAAGTTTGACTCCGGACGATCTTTTGAAGGCAGAAACAAGCATCATTCGCTTTGCTCGACAGCAAAGGTTCCCTAAAGAGTTTGCTGCATTGTCATCTGGCAAATCTGAAGTAAAAAAGGAAAGTACAATTTACAAACTGGACCCCACCTTGGATGATGGATTACTTAGAGTTGGAGGGAGATTGAGTAAAGCAGCCATGCTAGACGAAACTATACATCCACTGATCCTATCCAAAGACCAGCATGTATCCTCTCTAATATTAAAGCACATTCATGAACAGCTGGGCCATGGAGGGAGAAACCATGTTCTTTCCAGATTGCAGAGCAAATATTGGATCACCAGTGCTAATGTGGCAACCAGAAAGATTCTGTCCAACTGTGGGTTCTGTAAACGTCATAAAGGGAAGCTGGGTGAACAGAAAATGGCTGATCTACCCATGGAAAGAATAATTCCAGATCTTCCCCCGTTCACGAATGTTGGCGTTGATTATTTTGAACCAATCGAGGTCAAAAGAGGACGTAACATGGAGAAGCGCTACGGTGTAATCTTTACATGTATGGCATGTAGAGCAGTCCACCTGGAGGTGGCATACTCGCTGGATACTGATTCCTGCATAAACGCTCTGCACAGGTTTGTTTGTAGAAGAGGTCCAGTCTCTAATCTTCATTCCGACAATGGAACTAACTTCACTGGTGCTGAAAGGGAGTTAAGAGAATCTCTTGCCACTTTAAATCACAGCAAAATACAAAATGCCTTTCTACAAGAAGGAATAAAGTGGAGCTTCAACCTACCAACTGCGTCTCATCACGGCGGTGTATGGGAGCGTATTATAAGGATGGTCAGATAGACTCTAACTTCAGTTCTACGCCAACAAACCCTGAATGATGAAGGGCTCAACACGGTTTTGTGTGAAGTTGAAGCCATTCTGAACGATTGCCCCATCACCAAGTTATCTGGAGATCCCAATGATCTGGAAGCGCTTACACCCAACCACTTGCTCACGATGAAAAGAAAAACTGTTTTCCCACCTGGTCTGTTTGAGAAGGATGATCTCTACATCAAAAGAAGATGGAGACAAGTACAGTACATGTCTGACCTTTTTTGGAAGCGCTGGATAAGAGAATACTTACCTTTGCTACAGGAGCGTCAAAGATGGAGTAAAGAGAGGCGAAGTCTTGAGCCTGGAGACATGGTGCTCATTGCAGATCCCACAGCTCCCCGCAGCTCCTGGTAACTTGGAAAAGTCCTACAGAGATATCCAGACAGGAAAGGACTGGTGCGTTCCGCACAAGTGCAAACCCAATACAGCATACTGGACAGGCCAGTAACCAAGCTTTGCCTTCTGCAAGAAGCTACAAAATGAACTGTATTGAGAGATTATTTGTGTATAAGAGCCAGACTCATATTTCTTTAAATAATTGCCAGCTCCAATATGTAAATATGTTTTGAATTGATTATGCCCTCCTGCCATAACAATTAGGGGCTGGTGTGTTGGAGCCATAATATAGTTTCTGTTTGTTTCATTTTCTTTATTTTCTATTTTGCTTCTTTAAGAGATTGTTGATTATACCTGTGTTCATGCCGTTTCTTGTTTGACCAGTGGGTGGTGCTTAGCACCGGAAGAAAGTCATTTAGAGAAGCTCCAGGTATGAGCTGGCATGTGGAGGGGAGGACACACAGTTTTTTGACCGTGTCAGCGTGACAACGTGTTTTTTGAATTTCTTTGTGTTTGATAAAGTTGTTAAATGGATGTTTATTGGAAAAGCACCGATGACGATCTTGGATAAAATAAATGGGTCATCGTACTCAAAGACACCTTATGGACAGTTGTGATTTATTGTTACCCAGAACACGCGTCGGAACAAGTTCTTCCCATTCACATCGCACAAGTCAAATGTAGGAATCTATTTTTGAAAGATTCTACATATATATATATATATAGATATATAACTATATATATATATATATATATATTTATATTTATATATCTACACATATATATATCTACACATATATATATATATACAGTGCTCAGCACAAATGAGTACACCCCTTCAGATTTGTAAGAAAACCTTTAGTTTCCTTTTAAAATCAATATTTTCTATGGCATACTATACCACAAAATACTCCCCCAAATGTGGGCCAATGATTGCAAACAAGATTTTTTAAGTTGCACACAAAAAAATATTTTTCTCAGTTTAAAGCCAGGATGCAAAAATGAGTACACTCCAATCAAAGTTGTGGGGGCAAAGCTAAATTGTAGTTATAATATTAACCTTTTTTTCATGTTATGGTAAAAAAAAATGTTATGTTAAACTCAGCTTTGTCAAAACTTTTGAAATTGTTCTTTTGTTCATTTAGATATGGATTAATACATTACTTTTAAAGGGGGTGTAGTCATTTATGCTGGGCACTATACATATATATATATATATATATATATATATATATATATATATATATATATAAAAACATATACTCGGCATCAATGAAAACTTAACACTTTGTTTTGAGCAACAGTTTTCTAGGTGCAAGTGCTTGAGCAATTACACCAGTATGAGTTTATTACAAGGACTAAAGACAAACTCATGGTCATTTGTTTGTGACCATTTTCACCATGCATTATAATCGTGGCATGTGATTGGCTGAAAATAGAAATAAGGTGATTTTTATACTATGGTCAGTGCCAATCCCAAAATTTTTGTACTCAGGCTGTTTTCCAATAAAAGGCCCACAAAAGTGAAGAGCATGCATACCAGTACAAAGAAGCCATGCCACGGTTATCTGAGAACCAACATCACCATGCCCTGGGTCTGCTGGAGGGAGGTCTGTCAGTTCACGACGTGGCATGAAGATTGGGTTGTTCTACACCCACAATCATCAACTTGAGGAGACGGTACCAAGAAACTGACTCTGTGAGTGATCGTCTACGTCCTGGACGACAGCTGACGACGATCGTCACATTGTGATGCAGCACCTCCCTGACTGATTCCGCACAGCCGCACAAACTGCAGAAGAAACACCTGGCAGGAACCAGCCACAAATTAGTGTAAGTATGGTCCGCTGACGACTGCATGCACACAAGCTACGATCCAGAAGACC
The DNA here is from genome assembly GCA_037902135.1 of Cetoscarus ocellatus. NCBI lineage: Eukaryota > Metazoa > Chordata > Actinopteri > Labriformes > Labridae > Cetoscarus > Cetoscarus ocellatus. Next base: position 132,953 of record JBAMNC010002132.1, read on the forward strand.
TGTGGTCAGTACTGTCCTGATGCCAGATCGTCGCCAGAATCAACACCAGTGGGCCCAACGTCATTCCAACTGGACCCAAACATGATGGAGTGAGGTTCTCTACACTAATGAGTCCCGTTTTTGCCTCTACAGAAATGATGGACGTGAGCGAATGTGGCGCCAATCTGGTAAGAGGTACGCTGAATGTTGTATACGCCAGCATGATTGATGGGGCGGAGCCAGCGTTGTAGTGTGGGCCAGGATCTCTGCTAACCACAGAACATCGCTGGTGATCATCGATGGTACTTTGACGGCCAGACGCTACATCGACGAGGTGTTGGAGACAACTTACCTACCCTTCAACAATGATCACCCTGAAATGCGGATCCTGCAGCAGGACAATGCACGTCCCCACACTGTACATGTCACTACAACCTACCTGCAGCAGAATAACTTTGAGGTACTACCCTGGCCACCTTACTCCCCTGACCTGTCGCCCATTGAACACCTGTGGGACCAGTTGGGACGATGTGTTTTAAGGCACACTCCCATTCCCAGAAATCATCAGGATCTGGTCACAGCTTTGCAGGAAGAGTGGCAAAACATCCCACAGGACAACATTCGAAGACTGGTGCGATCCATGAGAAGATGTTGTACTGCATGTGTCCAGGCAAATGGTGGCCATACTAGATGTTGACTTTTGAGACTTTCATTTTTTATCACTTATCTTTCTCGAGCAATTTACTGCTTATAATCATGCATTAATTGCATAACTTTACTTTCTTTCATGTGTGATATTACATTATCTATAATTTAAAGCAAACTTGTGATGGTACAATAAAAACTGAAATAAATATGACAAAATACGAAGGTTTAAAGTTTTCATTGATGCCGAGTATGTGTGTGTATATATATATATATATATATACATGTGTATATATATATATAGATAGATAGATAGATAGATAGATATACATATATATATATATATATATATATATATATATATATAGTGACATGTCTTTTGCCAAGACCAGCCTGGGCAAGTTCAAACTCTTCAGATGAGGTTGGGGTTGTCTCTGAATTTATGTTTAGCAGGAATGCATAGAAACTAAAAGGCTTCCAGGATTTGGTAGATGCTGTGCCATAGGTCTTCAAACTCTGTGTCCATCGTTTTCCAAGACAACTTCTCCTTGTGAAAAACCCTGGGAAAGCCCTGCATGATTTAAAACACAATCAGATATTAATTTGACACATGATCAGAAATTTATATATGAACATAAGGTTCTCAAAATGTACACAGACACACACACACAAAGGATAACCTGGCCATCTCCTGATCTATAGAGGCTGGTCCCTGTTGCTGCCTTGTCCTTGGCCCTCTGCTGTCCCTGACTGAGGTTCTGATTGAGATTCTGTGTAAGCACATTGATGAGGCTTTGTGCAGCTGCAGCCACTGTTGAATTACAGTCGACATTCTGGCAAAAACACAACAAAGACAACGGAAGACCGAAGTTTTAGCTTAAGGACTACAAGATGAGCAGCAGCAAGCATTGCCATAGCTCACGCTAACCTAATGCCCACCTATTGCACATAAAAACGTCTTTCTGGATGACTCTGCGTCTCAAAAGTTACACAGTATTTTGCTATTTAGCCTAATTTCCACTGCAGCATATCCGTAGAGAGCATTTCTTACATGTGTGCCTGCACCTGCAGGTTGCCTCGATGAGGAGGACGCCATTGTGTTAATTTATGCCGCGATGCTGCGCTGCGTTCATGGTCTTGTGTATATTTGGGACACATCGTTTCTTTAGGTATAGGTGTTAAACACAACAATCTGGCATATTTTCCAGTTTTTATTTATCAAAATGACCAAGAGTTGTCTAGAATTACTTCTAAAAGGTATCTTTGTCCTTAGCATCACTTTATTTACTACTATCAAGAAAATAAAGTGTAGAGAAAGTGTTGAGTCATAAGTGCCCACGTTTCCTGAAGGCAACATCATTTGAGGATGCTTTGCTAGGCTGTCACTCACAATCCCTGAAAAAATAGGATCTGAAAGTGATAAAAAGATCTGAAGGTGAAAAGAAGATATCTGAAACCAAAAAGTTAAGATTTGGACCTGAAAATATTAATTCTAACTGAAAAAAATGACACATCACATCTTAAAATATATTTCAGAGTAAAAAATGAAAATAAATTATTTGATCAAAAGAATTACAGAGCTGAATTAAAAGTATATTTAAACTGAAAAAAGTTATCTTACACTTATTTTTAATTTAATAATATGTTTTTATTTTTTAACAAATTCAAGAACAAACCATAAACTTTCAGTTTCAAAATTTATTTTGTCAATCTTTTCTTTTTTTCAAATTACACTACTTTTGGCCTGGATTAAGCTCCATATCCAGACAACACTCCTGCGTCGGGTTGATGTGGAGCCCTCTGTGTGGCATCCGCACGGGGGTGTCCCCCGCAGGGGGCGCTGCGCATCACTGCAAGTTGGAGACCACAGAAGTGGATATTTGGTGACTGTGGAAGCTCTGAAACTGCTCAAGAACAGGACAAATGTGACCATCAGAGCAGCCACCATGAACAGTGAGGGGTTGTCAACGCAGCTGTGGCGCCGCAGAAGTACCCGGCATTATAAAGTATGAGACAGAGTAGCCACAGCTCGTACAAACAAAAAACAGAGGTATCACTTTTGTACCTTAAGGTGCATAGATCATAATTGTACCCCGTAAGGTACAGAAATGTGGATAGAGGTGGACCTTTTTTTAATCTAAAAGGTTCAAAACAAGAGGGGCATCACAGGCACGGGCACACGTATTATTTATTGTTAATTATGTCTTTAAATCAACTTGGGTTAGGGTAAGGTTAGGTAATAATACAACTAAGTGCAGCAACTGTTTTACGTTTATTACATGAAATATGCTAACAGTTACAGTCTGGACACGATCCGCCATTATTCACCACTAAAACTTTCCACATCTCGAGTGGGTCTACGTGATTTCCCATTAAAGGGATAGTTCAGTATTTTTGAAGTGGGGTTGTATGAGCTCCATATGTCCACTAAGTACATTAGATGCAGTAGAACATTTTCTGCTCTCCCTCAGTAAGCCACAGTCTGTAAGATTCTGTTACGCAGAACTAGCCGCAAACAGGGAAGTATCGTACCAAGAACAGAGTGTATTTTCAGCTTGTTTGTCTCTAAAAGATCATTGTTACTTACTTTGAGGATAAACTATCATTAGGTCTTTCAGGTTTGGGACGTTTTTTCAGTTTATCTTCAGGAAATTGAAGAATGTCCGCAAAACTCTGAGATTCAGAAGAGCAGGAAAATCTGTATGATGAGCGATACAGACGGTGTGAGAGTCTCCAGTATCCTCTGACTCAGAAACATCCTGAAGTTGGCATCAGTAGCACTCGGGGTAAGGCCTGTTCGGTCTCCATCTGCGGCAGCTCATCTCCTGTGAACTCCGGATCATACAGACATCCAAGGTTCATACAGGTATCCTCTTGGCTCCAAAGTGACTGGAACTTCATTGGCGCTGTTATAATCACTCGTTTTTAATTCCCTATGCTGTCTCTTCCTCACAGCGCTAAGAGTGTGAGGAAGAGTGAGAGAACAAAAAGAATTACAATGCTTGATAAAAGTTGCACAAGGCTAGGCGTTTGAAGCTACTTTGTTATGTTTACATCAGCTGAGAGGGAGGCGGAGTGACTCTGTGAGGTAGCCCAATGGAGTAAAACTCCCAGTTCTTTTATTGATCAGGTGAGGACAACATAAAATCAGTGACCACAGAGACAGATGATATGGTGGAACCCAGCAGTTTAATTTAACATTTTCATGTAAAACACAAGCAGTCAAAATCAATTAAAAGGTGTTAAAATAATTCTAAAACGTCCATAAAACCTAAAAGCGAGAGTCTTTTAAAAGGGCGAAAAGGGCTAAAAGGTGAAGGATATCAGGCAGATAATGAGTCGATCGCTCCAGGGGGCACTCTGGATTTTCCATGTTCGAAGCCTGCCGTCAGCTCCCATCAGCTCCAGTCAGCTCCGCAGCGTCTCTTCCTCCTCTGTCGTGTTCCTCCCTCCTCGGTCGTCTGTCTCTGTGTGTCTGCATTCAGCCTCCTTTTCTGGCCGTCCTGAGTCCTCCTGACAGCCTCTGATTGGCCACTTCAGCGGCTCCCTGCTGCACTTCACAGGTGCTCCAGGTGTGTACTGTCAGATTTTGGCAAGGTAGAGTGGTTAAAAACATGCACTAACATCACCATTAAAAACAGGTAAAACCCACACGTAAATGAAATAAGAACCTGAATAAAAACACAAAGTATAAAAACATGCAATTAATAAACCCATCCCTCTGCCTTGTGACAATTCAGCAGCTCGCAGCGGCGCTGCACAGGAATACATGACATGAGTCGGTTAGGTCCAGAGAAACTTTATATTTCTGAAAAGTTAATGCACTTAAAACCATGCGTATGTAGCGTACTCTTAAACTGTGGTATTATTTTTTGATGGAAGTTCTTGTAGGCAGCAACATGTTCTGTCTTGCGGCCTGCAGACAGATACAATTGTACAAAACAGCAAAAGGTACAGAAGTGTACCCTTGATAAGCATGGGGTACAGCCAACCCAGTGTGTGCTAACAAGATTGTGATGTCAATATAGGGGTTAACTGCAATAAAAAAAATACAACTAATAGCCTTAATATATTTAAAACTTGCTCTGTGGGACAAGGAAATTTTATCATCCTTCTTACAACAGGAATATTTCAGATACTGTGAATTCTTAGCATTCAAAGTCTAGTATTTTAGTATTCTATATTTTTTAAAGGATGTAAGTACTTCATATGACCAGCAGTGGTCATTGTACAGGTCTCATCCCTACACACGACCCTCCCTGGCTTCATAGCAGGAAACATTTTTTCTCTTACAGTTAGAACATATTTTTGCTTCAAATGGAAGCTTGTTTTCCTGCTTTATCAAGCTTTATCTCCTGCTTGTTCATAGAGGAACTATTTATGAAAATGACACAGACTGGACTACAAGTAAATGAAGATGGGGCAATAAAATTCAAGGATAAGTAACTAGACCCTTAACTTCTGTTGATGCTACTCTTAATTTTAGCTCGCAGGACTATGAGGTTTTCTGGTTAAATAAAGTTCATTATTGTTATTAGAATAAGGCTAAGATAAAGGCTAATTTAGTAGCTTGTATTAAATAGATAATGCTGAGTTTTTCATGTATTTCAGACTGTATTTCAAACAGTCTTTTAGTAAAGCAACTGTGACTAAGTTATTTTTTATCATGTTTTCCACTGTAAATTTAATTGAACAAAAAAATGACAACAATGCCTCCCCTATTTTCAGCATTTTTATTTTTTATGTTTTATTTTTCATTTTATAATCTTTGTACTCATTCCCGCTCTCTAATGGACCGCCCCTGGAATATGGGGTATGTCATCCCGTTACTTTCTAACCTCCAACCTCCTGCAGTTTGGAGTAGGTCGTCTTGTTTATCCCCACAGTGTTAACGTCTGTAGTGTAACATCGTCCTCACGGTAAGTTTTGTGTTTAGGACATCGATTAGTCGCTTTAAAATATAAAACACGTATAACAGGTTGCTTAGATATTCATATTACTTAAGCAGTTCATCCAATTACTGTCCTATGCTATGTTTGTCAATAGCTTTTCTGCCTTTAAATATATATATTTTCAGTCCGTCTTGACATTAATCCTTTCTGATATTGCGTACTCGGTGTAAAAGTTGTATGAGTCGTTAACAGGTGCGAAAACACAATGGGCATTATTTAGCATGAATATGATAGACACTTGTCACTGGTTAAGCTAGCCAGCCTCCGTGCTTGGCAGTAGTGATGGGCACGGCAGCACTTTTAGATGAACTGAATCACTAGAATCAGTTCACTAAAAAGATTTGTTTAAAAGATTCGTTCCCCGAATCACCGAACCATTCAGTGCTTGGCGGGAGGAGCCTGCGACTCTGACTTCCTGAACTGATACACGGCTGAACGGTTCAGGCTTCAGTTCAGTTCACTGACATTCATGACTTTCTGTGGATGTGACTGACAGTTCAAGTGAAAATTATGCCTTGAAAATCACATGAAAATGCAGCTATGATAATAACAATTTAAGAACTATCAAATAGCCTGCAAAGTAAAAGCTTAAAAGTTGTTTTGTTGTTGTTTTATTTTGTACTTCATTCAGTTTTTGCCATTCTTTACTCTGCTAATCATAATGTGTTCTAGAAACTAAATCTGGTAAAACAAGGGGAGGTGTGTGTTTATGTTTATATGGCTTGACTTCTGTTTCAGTGTCTCCTGCAGTACGACGTTCAGTGAGTGATAAGTTCACTGAACAGTCAGACCACAGTATATTCAGTGAAGGATTCACACTGGACAGGCACCATTCACTCGCAAAATTTCTCAATGAGAGGATCAGACAGTCACACATTTTCTCAAACTGCGGGTTTTATACATTACTTGTTACATGCTGTGTCCTACTGTACGTGAGTTGTTGTGGTGGCAATATAGCTGAAATTTAAAAAAAGTTTGTTTTTTCCTAGGTACTCTTGAACACAACACACTCCGATCTCCTGCCTAGTACCTGCCACAGATGGTGAGTCTCACGTTTTAAGTTTGTTTACCTGTGAACTAAATCTGTTAAAACAACAGGGAACAACGGTCGCCATGAAAGTGTATCCCTCAGAGGAAAATAATTCAGAAGAGTGAAGTTCACTGAGTGATTCAGGATGAGACAGTCGTTCACTGAGTGTTTCGTTCACTGACTGATTCAGGAGGAGAGTGATGATCACTGAGTGATTCAGGCGTAGGCAACGCGGTGCAGTCAGCATGTGCGGTCCCTCCCTCCCTGCAGCAGCTCGCCGGCTGCCCACCCGGTGCTGCTGCGTTCCCAGTGGGCACCTGATGTCAATTCAACATCAATATGACATCAAACACTGACGTCAAATTGTCATCATAATTTGGTCAAAAATGTAGCCTAAATAAACATGACATCAATCCTTTGACATCAACTAGATATATGTCAAATAATGATTTAATTGATGTTATTTTCACATTATTTCTATGTCAAACTTTTGAAAAAAAAAAAAAAAAAAAAAAAAAACAATAAAAATGCACAGATGGAAAGATCCTGCACTGTGACGCAGAAATTGTTAACCTGGGCGACGAAATAGTGGTAAATGATTTAACAGGGTCCCACACAATTTCCACTCCTTACCAGAATTTGAACCCCCACCACCCATTTGCTAAGCCATCATTCTATCAGTTGACCTAACCAGCCACTCTTGAGGTTGTAAATGACTAAGTACCTGGTGTTGGTTGATGTATTTTCTGCATGAATATTTAGATTGAGAGTTTAATAGCCTTATGCTAGTTGCCAAGTCATCTGTTTGTTATCATCCCCAATGCAAGAACAAAAAAATCACACCCATTGCAAAATGCTTCAACTTGAGCATTTTTATTGGGACATCAATGTGACATCGATTCAATGCCTGGTTTTCAGACATCAAATCAACGTCAATTTGATGTCAAGTTTTGTGCAGCAACGTTGTTTTGATGTCAAATATATTGATTAACAATGTATAATGCAGTAATTGGATGTGAGATCGATTCTTTGGTTGGATCTTTTTACAACCATGAGGAGATCAAAGCTTTTGTAGGCTCTTTATAATGGTAGACAAAATCTTGACCAATCTTCAACATCAAATTGATGTAACAGTGCCCGCTGGGTTCTGCAGCAGCTGTGCTGCTGGCAGCTCAACTGAACTGGGAAATGAATGAATCATTTGAGGAAGTGATTCGGTTCAGTACGTTCACTTAAAAGATTTGTTCTTTTGCACGAATCATTCGCGAACTACGTCGTGTGTTAATGGCCGGTGGTGTGTATCTGCTGAACTTAGTGATGACGATAATCCTATCGTCAGGGGAGACCGCCATCACATCAGAGCCGGGACCTGGTCTGTCTGGAACAGAAGTCCAACTTCAGCTTTCATCTGATTCAAGGCAAGTGCATCATCACTGTGCTTTAAGATGTAGATGTTCTGAATATCATTAAGTTGTCTAGATTCGGTCTATATCTAGACGTTGAAATGCAGTACAGATTTAGAGGTCTAAATCTCGGCTATATCTATACTATACTGTATATCGCTCAATGACTATCATAATTATTTTAGTTCAGTATTTGGAGATTAGTTATGCAACTCACAGTTGTTTTTTTAATAGTTATCGAATAATGGATTAAAGGGCAAAGTCTAAATTCCGTCTAAAAATAGACGGAATCTAGATGGTTAAAATAAGGTCTAAAAAATAACTAGACGTCTAATATCCGTCCATTTCTCAGTGGGTGATGATCCCTCACTGTCCCTGCGATGCACGTCTATCTGCGCCTTTACGCTCATCGGCAGACAGAGGAGCACGCAGGGATTTAGATCAAATGTTCAAATGTACATCAGGTGAAAATCTCTTTTTCCTTCCTTTCTCTAATTTGTGTGACAGCGTTACTTAAATCAGTAAATGTTTCATTCATGTTATGCACTGTTTATGTAGCGTTTGTTTTGTTGAATGTTTTGACGTAAATGATCAGACTGTGCAGGACAGAGTGGTTGGCAGCGTGCAGCATAAATAGTCAGACGACAGGACGGAGAAGGGTCAGAGGAGAGGAGAAATGCATTTAAATGAATGTAATGAAACAATAGCGACGCATTAGACACAAAAATTGCGCAAATAAGAGTTGGCTTTTTCATTTGATAAAAAGAATGTTAAATGACCTTTTGATTAAAATAAAAATCAAATAATGTTTTTTTTTTTTTTTAAATCTGCACCTGAATATGGGTGGGGATCCTGCATGGTGGGGGTGTCTGTTGTGACGGTGGGGCGCCATCCCAAATAAACTATAGGGGAACACTGGATATGCAGGACAGTAAGCGGGGTCGCAGTGAGGGCTCTCCTGACTGCCGGACGCTGACTGCCTGCTGCTCTGCCCGCAGAGTGCGCGCACCATAGTATCGATACCATGGCAAATTAGTATTGTATCCGGATACAGGGTTTGAGTATCGATACTTTACTTTTATCGATATTTTTGACAACCCTTGTAGGCATTAGGGTTGGGCCTCTGGTGTGAGGCCAAATCTCAATACATCGTCAAAAGTCCGATATGTTAAAGATACAGCACCAACAGATGTGAAATGATACTATTCATCCCCCACTCACAGTGCAGTGTGATTTCACAAAATCTGATTCAATGCAGTGGTTTGATTTTATACAATGTAAAGGGAATGATACTGTGCTTGATTATTTAGACCAAAGTAATTAAGACATTTTTGAAAACTGGCTTATTCTCACAGGTCATGAGTGCAATCTGTCTGTTTTTTACAGTTCCCTTTTATACACCTGTACACCTTGTACACAGGTCACAAATGCTTACAACCTAAAATAATGTAAACTAGCTTAAGCAGTGTCATGGTTATTTGAAAACACAACAATAATTTACAACAAAAAATAATAGCTAAATAAAAAAAATAGCTTATTTTTGGTAATAAATTGAGAAGGAAAGAAACATATATATATATATATATATATATATATATATATATATATATATATATATATATATATATATATACATATACATATATATCAGGAGGACACTGTGGGGCTATTCAGAATAGTGTGTGTCCCTTATGTCCATTCACTAATCAAACTGAATTATGCCACAGCTCTTTAGATATTGTAAGTCCAGTATCCATCCAAGGTGCATTACAGCACTATATATCCTCAGAACATATACTGTGTATCTGCATCCTATATGTTCAATATGGATTTAGGGCCAAATAAATGAGTATCAACATTAAATTTTGATGTGAGGAAAACCTTTTAAATTAAACATAAACTTAAAAATTTACATTGTGCATACCCATGTACATATATAGATGCATGGTTGAATTTACTAACTTTTCCATGTTTTACGTGTCAATACAAATATATTACTACCTATGTGAAAGAACTAGCATGGACTTCAATTGGTAACAATGAACTAATCAAACACATTCTAGATTTTTCATATGACTGCTAAAAAAACAAGCTAAAAAATTGGCTTGCTTTAGGAAAGATAAAATAATTGACATATAAAGCAGATAGGAGCTAAATTTAGGCCAAAAGTGTTGTAATTTGAAAACAAAAAAGATTGAAAAAATATTTTAAACTGAAATTTAAATGTTTGTTCTTGGATAAAAACATGCATTGAATTAAATTTTAAAAAAAGTGCAAGAGAATTTTTTTTTACAAGTAAAATAAATGTTTGACTTTGCTCTGTAAGTATTTTCATAAAATATTTTCTTTTCACTTTTTACTCTGTCATTTTTTTCAGTAGCAGGATTATTTTCAGATTCAAATTTTACCTTTCGTTTCAGATTTTCCTTTTTTACTTTCAGATCTTTTTTTTCACTTTTAGATTTTATTTTTTTTATTTTCAAACTTTTGGCCATGTTCTGGCATTGGGGGGGGGGGGCTTGACTGAGAAGGGTGTGGGATCGTGAATAACAGCATAGCAAAGTATCCTCAAATGAAGTTGCCTTTTGGGAAACATGGGTACTTTGATTGATATAACTCAACACAAGCAATTCTAGACAACTCTTGGTAATTACTGATACATTAAGACTGCCCGCAGTTTCAGGCATGCATTAAGAAATGCTCTGTATAAGGTAGAGTGAAAATATCCTGTGTAACTTTTTGAAATGTAGGGTCATCCAGAAGATGTTTTTATGGGTCTGTGTCCAGAATCGGTTTACTTTCCTGCACAGGTTTAAAAGTATTGTGATTCAGAGTGAGCACATCTAAACTTATTACCACACAAGTGTTGACAATGACAATTGAAGACTGAAGCTTGAACTGAACACTTTGAGGACTACAACATGAACAGCAGCTAGCATTGCGAAGTTCATGCTAACCTTATGCCTATGTACTGCATAGACACATAAAACACTTTTCTGTTATCTTTCTTTACGTTTCAAAAGTGCCGCAGTATAATGCAGTTTAGCTTAATTTCCACTGCATATTATCTATAAAGAGCATTTCTTACCTGTGTGTCTGCATCTGCAGGTTGCCCTGGTATAGAGGAAACTATTGTAATTCATGCCGCGATGCTGTGCTGCGTTCATAGTGCTGTGTGGAATTGGGACACATTGTTTCTTTAGGCATGAGTGTTGAACTCAACAATCTGGAATACATTTCAGTTGTCATAAATCTATAATTACCAGGAGTTTTATAGAATTGCTTATAAAAAGTATTGCCGTGGCATCACTTTATTTAGAGGTAACAAGATCTCGCAAGCTAAGCATTGAAGATCAGATAAGATTGGACATGTTCAGGGTAGTATTTGATGGAGTTGAAAATGTGTTGCAGGAGCAGCACCCTCTGCTGTGGATAAGGAGAAAAGCTTACAGCACCTGGTATTCCCAGGCAAACTCTCCTCCAAGTCCCTATCTCGACCAATGGTTGAGCGCTGTTGAACCCGCCAATCATTGAGCTGGGATTTTCCTCAACGGGCCAATCAGCATCATGCCCGCCTCTCACAGTGACACTGCTGTCATTACAGAAGCCACTTCGCTTGGGTAAGTCTGATTGTCGATATCTTCTTTTGTACATATTTATCGTACATTAAACTTGCGTGTGGCTGGATTTGATAAATGAAAAGATTCCCTTAAAATCAACAACTTTCCGCTACAAAAATGTCATTGTTTACATATGCGCAAATTAGCATGTTTACGAGCATCTTTGACTGTATTGATAACGTAGGCTATCAACAACCTGCGAGTAGTTTGGCATCTTATTTTTGTGAAATTTTCCGCATATTTTATAGCGTTTATCATCATGACAGCTTTTTACCAAATTTATAAACCAGTGTAAATGTGAAATGATTGATACCCTGGATACCTCAGTTACCTCATCAGTAAATAACTCGACTTACTATTAACACATGAGCTGGCCAGGTATGTAAAACGGGACAGAACACAATTTTTTATTTTACATATCTTAGCGTTCATTATACTAGCTTGGTGCTGGTTTTGATAAATCAAAAGATTCTCTGAAAATCAACAACTGTCCACGTCAAAAATGCCGTTGTTTACATATGCACGAATTAGCATATTTACTGGCATCTTTGTCTGTATTGATAACGTAGGTTGTCGACAACCTGCGAGTAGTTTGGTGTCAAATTGTTGTGAGATTCTCGGCATATTTTATCGTGTTTATCATCATGACAGCTTTTTACCAAATTTATAAACCAGTGTAAATGTGAAATGATTGTTAATCTATTTTATACCTTAGATACCTCAGTTACCTCATCAGTAAAAAATTTGACTTACTATCAGCACTATTATTATAATTGTTATTATTATTATAATTATTATTATTATTACTACTACTAATATGAGCTCTTTAGGTATCTACCCAGGACAAAACATGATTATTATATATTGGAAAACTTTTTTTTAATTCATGCTTTTAATTTTATATATGACAACAATACACACAGGTCCAGACTATAATTACTACATACTGGAAAACTTGATTAATCAATATTTGTTTTTGTTGTTAAGGTTAAACATGGAGAGGAAGACGCACGAGTGCAGTTTGTGCAACAAGACTTTCACTGAGAAGTCTAACCTGACCAAGCACATGAAGCTTCATGCTCCAAAGGAGATTCGGTGTGATATGTGTGGTAAAAGCTTCACCTTCAAACAACAGTTGAACTCCCACCTGAAGCAGCATCTGTATTGTTGTGTCTTCTTATTTACGTAGTAAATAATGAATGAGTTGGCTCGTAACTTCTGCGCGAAAATGGCAGCTAAGATAACACTGATTTAATAAGGTCTAGTTCAAGTCGGTGCTCTCGCTCGAAAAGGAAGCACGAACGCAGGCAAATTCCAGTTTAACAAGCGACGTTTATTAAAGTCACAAGGTGAACAGTAACAAACGGGAGTTGCTTCGTGTCGCGACACCCCAAAACAACTGAAGCTTGAGTTATGGTATGTACGTTATATAGCCAATGGGAGGGACTCCTCCCGTCTTCCCGAAGACTCCAGAAGGTCCCTCCTCTTTTTCCTTCTGATATTCACTTTCTTTAATTCTTAATTATAATTGAATAATTTTCTCTTCCATAGGCCTTTATACATTATCATGGAGTCCAGAAGTATTTTATTTTAACTATAAGGCACAACCAGGCATACTTTTTTTTTTTTAATTCTATGGTTTTACACAAAATGGCTGACATGCTCCAAGATGGCTTCCCACCCAGTTCCAAATATGGTCGTGCTTTCCTGACCCTCTCTGTGCACAGAGAGATCTGTTTGCTGTAGGATTATTCAGTACATTATGTTCTTTCCTTTAACACTTGGTTTTGGTTTAATATTTGTAACTTTGAACAATGGACTTCATTAGATATGTATTCAGGCCCTATGGTGTATGACATATTCTGTTAATAGTGTTTGTGAAATCATTGTATTTTGACACTTGTATAAACTTACCAAAAGTACAACTAATAAAGCCTTTTATGTATACCATTTCTGTGACAATTCTAACTACAGTGTGAGATTATAAAATATCATCAAAACAATTCGTAAACAAACAGTCTGTAGTCCTATCTAATTACTGTGAGGTACTAAATAGGTAATATATCCATGCTCATTTCTTCATTCAGTGAGGATTTTTACATGTAATATGCTGGGTTTTATCTTTTATGTGACCCCCTATCTTCAGACATATAAAGACATCACTCAACTTAAATATCAGAACATCATTATGGAGGCTATAAGAGGAAAAAAACTTAATGTGTAAAATAGTTTTAACATATAAGGTGAACTGTCATAAACCAATACGATACACAACAAAATAGGAGTCTGATTAATACCAACAATGTCTCACTATGTTAGTCTAATGTGATTAAAATATTAATAGCTAATGTTAATAAAGAAAGATATTTACATGATCGATATTCCATGGTTCAACATTTCATCATTAGAAATACATAAAGGGACATAATATTGTTACCCACAACATATGGCATGACATTATCCTTCTACAGTATCCACACATTCCTCTGTACAGACAGGGAGAGGCCAGGCTGCTGTGTTCAGAGGCAGCTAAGACTGTGGCAAAGGCACCCACCAAAGCAGTCGACCCTGGATGGCTGGAACCCGAAAAGGCAGAGGCGGCTGCCAAGAAATCTGGAGGGGAAATGTGGAAAGGGCAGTTAGTCATCACGTTCGGCAAGTATGCTGGACAGTCATTCAGATGGCTACTTGAAAATGATGGCGGCTGGGTGGTATGGTTGCTCTCTGAATATTGCCAGAAGGGTGAGAAGAATGAGCTTCTGAAGTGGCAGAAGGAGCGAATGCTGGAGTTCCCTTCTGTCACGTGACATCTTGACAAGAGGTTGGAGGTAAGATAATTGGTTATTTCTCCTTTATCTAACATTATATTGTAATTACTGTTTTGTTTATGGACAGGACAAATTTAGCACCTTCAAGAGCAAACAGAAGCTTTAGACATATTAAGAACTCATAGGACAGGGATCAATAAAAGAAAAGGTGGCTGAATCTGCTGTTTCCGAGTTCCAGCAGGAACCTGGCTATGCAAGTGATGCTGAACTGTTGGCTGCTGCTGGTAATATTATGCTAAAATGAAAATCAAATAGCCTTTGAATTATGCAATATTAATGTACACATTCACATTATTTACTTCCCTGACTTTAGCTGAAGAAATTTTGGTCCTGTGACATAGGTATTACAACACGTGCACTGTATATGTATGCCTACACAAAAGGAATTTATGCCGTAATTTGAGTTTAGTAAAAATAGACCATTTTCATGTAAAATAATGCAGATTAAGAAAGCTTCTTTAGAACATTACAGCCATTTCTAATCAGAGAAATGTTTGTGTTTTGTGAAATTCATTACTGCATATGAAGCCATGCAAGGTAATACATTTTTTGTGGCATTTCTTCTTCAGAACAAATCCTTGATGAGTCTGAGTTGCAGGTCTCCACACAGTTTACCACATGGGGAGAGCTCGCTCCAGCTGTGACTCAGGACTCTCAGGGAAGACCCTCATCCACAGAAGAGAGCTCTGCTTCAGAATCCAGTGGCATCATGTTGGAGGGTTGGCAGAAATGCTGGGAGCAGCCCCCTGCACCTGCCCAAACCCTTGGTATAGCCCAACCTAACGTCAGGTGGCTAAAATACGATCAAAGGTATCGTCTCTTTGATGGCTCATCCAAGTACAAGAATGCAAAAGGTGAGATAGTGGAGAGGAAGCTCTTAAAGGAGAAGATGGAGTTCCACCCGCCTCCACCTCCTGTGTCCGTCAAGGGAGCAGTGCCCAACATGATGGCCTTTTTTACCACCCCTGCCTTCTTCTGGGGCCCAGTTGGTGTGATGAAAGCCAAGATCTGCTGCCCTAACACCAACTGCCCTGCACTGCCAGGGGAATACCTGGAGAAGAAAGGCTTTGGCAGTTACGCTCGGCAAGTGTGTGGGATGACGTATAATTACACCCTGTTGACAGAGAAACTGAAATGTTCTCACTGTGAAAAGATGAGGCAGGCAGTGAGCAAGACACACAGTGATGCAGACAGTGACAACAAGGATTCACATCACATGCAAAAGTACATGTGGTTGGCACACAGCCCCAAGATTCTGATGAACCTCGCCCCAGCCATCAGAAGCATGTTTCCTGCCATTCTGTGTGGGAAGCATGCAGTTGACAGAGGTGTCGTCACCCTGCTGAGTGACCGGCTCGATGCTGTGTCAATTAACAAGGTACAGAGACTATTGCAGCAGGGCCACGATGAGCGATATGTTCAGCGGCGTGACCTTTACCAGACTCTCCTGTACGAGGCACACACAGCTGGCTCTTCGTCGTCACAGAGTCGCATCCTTTCCTTTCTGAAAGCCCCAGGTACATACATCCCTCCTCTCCCCCAGTCTCCCCTTCCATTTGCCCGTGTGCTGAGGCGTGCACACATGATCATGGAAATGGGAAGGATGCCTGTGTACAGAGCTGCCATCCACAGTGTGACTGGAGAGATCCTCTACATTGATGGTACAAAAAAGGTATGTATTAAATATCACTTTCATGATTATTCTGTTGTGCTAATGAAGCTCAGTTCTTCATAAACAAATTGAGTGAGAATACTTTGTAATTCATAGACATGATGTAGGACAGACTAGAAAAATTGTTAAGAAACACGATAATATTTATTTTCTGCTTTGTTTTTTAGGTCCTTAAGAAGATATATGGTGATGGCCAGGGCACCATGCAGTATGTCACCAGTGTTCTGAATGAATGGGGTCAGTTCTTGACGACAGTGGTGGTGGCAGCTGAGTCCGGGGGGTGCTACAAGCGTATGGTGAGCGGTCTGATTGCCCGGTTCCAACGTGCAAATGCTCCTGCACCAAAGGTCATATATGCAGACAACAACTGTTGTCGGTAAGTTAAATAATACCTCCATATAACTGATAATTAAATTAATAATTCAGTTGATAGATGAAACAGTTAACATTAAATTATATCTTTTTAAAATGAACACATGCTGTATAAAATGTTGATATCATTTCAGTGACAGTGGTTCATCCTTCCTGGAGACTCTGTTCAGTGACTGGGTGCACAGGGGTACCGTGGTTAGACTGGACATCCGCCCCTGGCTGCACCGCTGGGATACTGTTGTGATCAAACAGAGCCATGCCAAGTATGGGGCATTCATGAGTGCTTTGGCAGGCGCAGTGCTGGCCTACAACAAGGACGACATGATGCTCTTAGTCTGGGCTGCCAGGAGTGGCAACCAAGAATTGTACGCCAAATATTCAGAAAAGGACATGATAGCCTTCCTCAAGCCTCACCAGATCAGGTCTTACGTCAGGCGCATTACCCGTGGTGTTGATGTAAGTGTAAAATTAATCCACATATTAATTTTATGAATTAGAAGCATCACACTACAAGATGAGCCCTCATTTTTATGTTGAATATATGTTACAGGAGACAGCTTCAGTGGTTGAGTCCATCATTGCCGAGTTCAAGGGACCAGTAGGCCTTGATATTGATGGCATCCACCCGTTCAAGTCAACAGAGGCAGTTGATGCTCACTGGGCGGTTTCAAGCAAGCGTCTTAGTTGTATACAGGTGAGTTAATGTCTTTGTAATCACGTAATCATGTGTCATTGTAAATCCATCTAAACCAAATATGGCAATATTTCAACAGACATCGGAATAAACAAGACACTTGTGAATTGGTCACAGTGAAGGTGGTGATGCTGCATGGTGTTCAGCTGAACAAGTACAGGTGCCGACGAGGCAGTAACTCCTTGGAGGGGTTGCATGCACACCTTTACAATGCCATTCCTTCTCAGAGATGTGGTATTATGCAATTCCAAGTAAGTACTAAGAATGACACTTCACATTTACCAGACATCTCTCATAGATGGGAAAAAGACTTGAACAATTAATATATTGAGGATGATTGGCAGGCAACTATACACCTGATCAAGTCCACATCTACTTGTAACCGGCTGAGAGAAACTCAGTACAAGATACTCCACAGGCTGCATATTACTCCTGTTATTTTATACAAAATTGATCACTCCATCTCTCCTCTGTGCACCAAATGCAATGTAGAAAGGGGGACATGTTTCCATTACTTTTGGAAATGTGAACTGATTCTCAGATTTTGGACACTTATTTCAAAGGTAGTCAGTGGGATATTTAAAATGAAGATTAAGAAGGATCCTGGCATTGTCCTCCTGGGCCTTCCCTCTAGAGACCTGCATCTCACTGCATCACATAATACTCTCCTTCTAGTTTTTAAAAAGTGTATACTGCAGAACTGGATCAAAACTCTCCCACCTAGTGTCACCCTTTGGTACAGGGAGATCTTTAATATCCTCCCTCATGAAAGGTTGGAGGCTGCTGTAAACACACACTTTTTTTAAATTATTATTTCTCATCATTTTGTCATTATCATTGCCTCAGTCATTTTAACTATTTTGTATCTCTTATCTAACTCTGTATAATGTGCTGTCTGACGGGTTGGGGTGGGGGGTCTTATTTTTGTATTATGTATTGTTTGTGTTTTGAAACATTGTGTTAAAAAAAAGACACTTCAATAGAGCAAAATGTCTATGAATAATGCATTTTATTTCAAAGCTTTGATAACTTGTGTGCTTAGCATACAATAATACATACATTAATCTTGTGTTTCAGGTATATCTGGTTGCGTTTGCTGTACAGTGGAACAATCGGATGGAGTCACTCCGGGTTGCTGGTGGTCAGGGTCGGCAGACATCATGCATGGACGTGCAGCAGATCCAGCGCATGAATCGTCAGGCTGAGGTGCTCTTCAGCAAAGATCATGTCCTGGAGCCCAACTTTGCAGCTCCTATGCCCTACCCTGATAAATACAGGTACCCAGAAGAAGAGGAGCTCCTTGGTGTGGAGTATGCCATGTGCCAGTCAACAGGCTTCACTGCGAGGAATTACTATGCCCAGAGAGGTAAAGTATTCAATCGCACACTTCAACAATAGACATACATTTGAGGCAGACTATCCCTTTATTCTTATTGCATATTCTAGCAATGACAGTAAACATGATATAAATTCAAATTTCATTTCAATATGAAACAAAGAAACCGTGCAAGTTATTGGCATGTCTGTGTATGCATGAATCTACAACTGGCCAGGCACATTTGTGATTAGTACAATTACATATTTGCAGCTGAGGAAGAGCAGGCCTATGATGAAGACGAGTCGGCTGAGCTAAGTGAGGAGGAGATGGCAGATGAGGGTCTCGACATGCCTGCAGAGGATGATCCTATTGATGTCATCTGTAAGAAACATGCTATCCTAACACAAGCAGAACAGGTGGAGGAGGAGGATAGCCCTGCTCTGCAGGATGTCCTGATGACCCGGTGACATCTGCATCTGCCAGGAATAGAGGAAGTGGAGGTGTTAGCCTTGCTGATGCTTGAACTGGCAGACAACAGTCACCACCACCTTGTGCCAGCTGACCTCAGGCAGAAGATTGTCACTGCTGCCAGCTCTCTTCAGGAGCATGACAAGACTGCTGCCAACTTTGTGAAGAGGTACGAGTCCAGCTGGGGCTACACCCTGTTTGGCCGTTGTCTTGGGGCTGACACACCCGAGACCAGAGCAGCCCAGAAGACAAAATTTGGGTGGATGAGGTACCCTCAGGCAGCACAGGTGACAGAGGATAGTCGTCTGCTGTACCTCATCATCAAGATGCTCAAAAATCAGCCTCCAACCAATCACCTCTCTTCCCCCATAAAATAACAGCCTTCATAATGGGACAGTACAAAAGGATTGTTGACAGAGTTAGAGACGACCCCATCCTGTGCACTCTCCCCATTCCTCTGCCCAATCTGAATGCCAAATCCATCTCTAATTTCATCTCAAGAGAAGAGAAGAAGGCCAACTACAGGGCTACAGTAACACCAACGGCAAAGCCTCACCGGACAGTGCTGTCACACGAGCAAATGCCAGCAGCTCCGACTCTCCCAGCATCCCTACCACCACCAGATCGACCTCAGGTGCAGTACCAGGACGTTCATCACGTTGCTGGTAAAAGGCGTGGTGAGAAGCGGAGGTAAGTTGTTTGAGCACTTCATTACACCTGCTGGAAAGGTGGAAATTTACAGCACTTTTGTAGTGTGTGGACATAAATCATACTGACATCATCTCGTGCGTGTTTAATACTCACAGGTTAGATGGTGAAGAACCAGAGCTGGTGAACCAGCCCATTCAGCCTAAGCCTGCTACGGCCACGCACATAGCGCCCAGAGTGTTGGCAGCACCTGTACTCCTGGTGGTTCCTGCACAACCACAGGCTCCCTCCATGCTTCTTCACAGGCCATCATGCGGTGAGGGTAGCGCTGTCTTCATACCTGTGGTACCACCCCCTGCACAGCCATCCAAACCAAGCATACCTCATAAATCTTCGAAGCCATGTGGGGCCTGCCAAGTACCTCAATGTGGTGGGCAGCGTAAGAGGTACACACCATCAAAGGACAAAGCTGCCGGGAGCAGCCAGAAAATTTTCACGTACTGTCCGGCAACTAGGAAATCAACCACTTCTGGTTTTCAAGGTGTTGTGTATGACAGTTTTGAACACTTCAAAAATGTGGTTGATGAGAAATTAAAAAAGAGGAGGGTCAATTAGAAAGCAAACATCTGTGAGCAGATGCAGCTCCTCCCTCATGCACAACATTTACTGTTCCAGGACTACATTGTGAAATAGTAATATAATATAATATATATTTTGTTGCACTATTGCATAGTTGTTGGATGAGACTGTGTCATTTTGTTGACATTGTGAGCAGAAAGACATCCAGTGGTTTATCTGACTCCACGCAAACTGTTACTGCCATTAATAAAGTTAGTTGTTTGTACTTTTATTAGCTGGTGATTGCACATCTGGATGAGATGTTACTGCAAGTGTTCAATTTCCCAAAATAGACTAGGCAGAATATCAGAAAATGGGCTTATGAAACATTTTAATTTATTTGTTTGTATTTTATTTATTTGATTAGGACAATACACATTCATCAACATATCAGCAAAAAGCGTCAAAATAGGATCCAGGATAGGGACTTTGGGGGGGTCATGAGCCATGCCCAGGCGGTTTCCCATCCAAGTACTAACCAGGCCTGACCCTGCTTAGCTTCCGAAATCAGACGAGATCGGGCGTGCTTTTTTTTTTTTTTTTTTTTTTCTTTTAGTATCAAAAAACACATGATTTTATACATACTTTGACAACATTATTTAACATTAATTAAATAAAAAGAGAGACCAATGAAATGCATAACCGAAAAATAAAAATATCACAACAACAATATATTTTGCAGCATGTAAATAAGAACACATGAAGTAAATGATAAAACAAAAAAAAAACATACATATAAGAAAATATATATACATTCACAGACATATATACACACATACCTGCACTTACATACTAATCCAAATTAAATAAATAAAAAAAATAGAAATAATATGATGGAGAAAAAAGATTACATACATATTTTCATAAGCTATTAAAAAGAATCATTAAATAAACAAACCAACAAATAAATTAACTCCATCCATCTTGAACTAAAAGTATTCAAATTATCCATTCCTTGACAGCTTTCTTAAAAAATTTCCTTTTCATAACCAAAACATTACTCAGAGAAAAAAAATAACAATAATAATAAAAAAAGAAATAAAGAAAATGTCCAGAATCAAAGTAAAAACAGACGTCTTTGTTACTCAAAATAAAATTTTAATTTTTCTTCTTTAATTTCAATAAATGTGCTCCCCTCAATAAACCTCTTTTGAAACTCCTCCCTTTCAACAAAACCAAACAATATTTTCACATTTTTTTAATAATATTTTGAAATACCCTCCATACATCTGCTTTCTGTTTTTCGTAATGGGCTGAGTTTCTCCTGAGTTTAACAGCATATCTAGCATGACTTAGCATGTAATTCAGCAGACCCACATTATCACCTTTCACTCTCTCATTCACTCCAAACAACCAGAACACCTTCCATTCCATCCTCTCCACATACTTTCCTTTCCATCTTCTGCTGATCAAATCTCTCATTCTCTCAAAATAAAACTGTAAATCTGGACATTCAACAAACTCATGCATACATGTTTCCACACCCGCTCTGCACACATCACATTCTTTACTCACACTCACATCAAACCTGCTGATAATTCAATTATTGAACACCCTGTTGTGACGTAACAAAGAGTCAAAGTTCTCACATTCATGGCAGTTCCACTTCACTCTCAGATTCTTCCAGATTTGATCCACTCTCACACCTTTCACCACTCTCTCCCACACTTTCTCTGCAGCCGGCCTCCTCACCTCTTTCATTCTTAAACATTTGTACAGCACTCTAGTTTTCACACTCACCAGGCTCACTCTCCTCTCACTCTCTCCCACATACAATTCAATCTCTTTTTTCTCATTCACCCCAGCCTCACTCTCAATCAATCTCGACCACTCTCTCGGCATTCCCTCCTTTATTTTCTCCATCATTCCTTCAGCTGTGCCCAGCCACATTTCCTCCCCCCCGTCCCTGACTTCATCAACTATCACCTGTGCCCTCATAAACCCTGGAAAATATTCATACACTAAGTCCCTTACCTTTCTAAACCCTGCTCTCCACATTGCCCTGTTGTAAATTGTGCTCCCCTCGTGTGTGATTTGTGGGTTAAAAAACAGTGGCTGCTCCCAAACCTGCCTCATATTCACGCACTCATACTTCACACATTTCACAAACTCACCCCATGCTTCCAGAACTTCCTTATAAAACTCAGACACTCCATCCATCCTTGCTCTCTTCATTGACATAAACACTCCACTCTCACCACACCCCCCACAGTGATTAACTGCCTGCCCCAGAAACACCTTCCATACATGATCCCCCTTTCGCTTTATGTATCTGCCCATCAATTTCACTCTCAGCGCTCTCTTCATAAGATCTAAGTTAATTGATTTAAGTCCTCCGTCCTCATACTCATTCTCTAACACCTCTTTGGCTATCCTAACCCCCTTCCCATCCCACAGAAACTCTTTCACTATCCCATCCACCTCTTTCAACACTTTCTCAGGCACATCCAGCACAGTCATCACATACACAAGCTTACTGACCACCAAAGCATTCACAACAACTACTTTCCCCCTCAAAGTTAATCCTCTCCTTTTCCAAAACCTTAACGTCTTCCTAATGCTATTCACTGTCCCTTCATACTGCATGTCTCTCCGTTCTCTATCCTCTATCCCTAAATTCACTCCTAGCACCCTAAAATAATCTTTCCTCTCTTTCAGCCCTATGTCTAACCTGTCTGCTTCTCCTGACCCTACGTACATTATTTCTGATTTCTCTATGTTTACCCTCGCCCCTGACGTCCTGCCATACATCTCTACACTATCTAATACCTCAACTACACTCTCCCTATCTCTTACTGTTACTGTAGTGTCATCTGTGCACTGATTTAACAAACTAACCTGTCCTCCTGGTATCTCTATGCCTCTAATCTTCCTGTTGTGCTGCAAAAGCGCCGCTAAGGGCTCTGCTGACAGTGAGTACAGCAGAGCCGATAGCGGGCATCCCTGTCTTACTGACCTCTCTAATCTAAACGTGCTCGTGACTATCCCGTTGATTTTAACACAGCTAACTGCCCTTTCATACATTCTTCTTATCCAGCCTATCAACCTGTGCCCAAAGCCTACTCTGTCTAACACTCTGTACAAATATGTGTGATCTACTCTATCAAAAGCCTTATTTAAATCTAAACTTAATACTACCCCCCCCCCCCCCCTTCATATAACCTATAGTGTCCCTGATGCTGCTTATTGTGTCTGCTATGTCTCTGCCTGGTATGCTATATGCCTGTGTGCCCCCCACCACTGTCCCTATGACTCTCTTAATCCTACCTGCTAACATCCTGGCTAATATTTTATAATCTCCATTTAACATGCTGAGTGGTCTGTAGTTTTCTAGTCTGTCCCTGCTCCCTTTCTTGTGAATGATTGTGACTAACCCGATTGTCATGCTAACTGGCATCTGTCCCTGCTCTTCTATCGTCCTGAATAACTTCTCTAACACTGGCACTAGTTCCTCCCTAAACTCCATATAAAACTCTCCTATTATCCCGTCTATCCCTGGACTCTTATTCCTCCCTAACCCTGCTATCGCTGCCTCTATTTCTCCTGTCCCTATTTGTCCCTCACACATCTCCCTCTGCTCTTCACTCAACCTACCTGTCACCTGCTCTAACACCTGTTCTAAGCTCTCCTCATCTATCTCTTCTTTCATAAATAGTTCCCTATAAAATTCCTCTACTCTTTCAACTATCCCTACAAAGTCTGTGATCTTCTCTCCCTCCTTTCCCTCAACTTGCTCTAAGTAATTCTTCTTCTGCTTCACCTTCTCTAGCCCTAAGAAATACCCTGTTGCTTTCTCTCCCTCAGTAACATATCTGGCCTGCTCCTAACTATTGCTCCAGCACATCTCTTCAGTTCTATCTCCTTCAGCTCATGATTAATTCTCATATACTCTCCTACATCTCTTCCTACCTCCCTGTCCACTCTCTCTGCCTCCCTTTTTAATTCTTTTAATCTCCTCTCCCTGTCTCTCTCTCTCTGATTCCTATTCTTACTATATCTAATACTGATTCTCTTTATTTCCTCTTTTAGTTCCTCCCACCACCTCCCAATATCCTCCTCATACCCTCCTCATACATACTCTTTCATTCTCATCTGCCCACATTCTCACTCTTTCCTTATATTTCTCCTCTTTCAGCATCGCTGTCAGGAAATCAACCCAAAAGAAACTAACAAAAAACAAAGATGCAGGACCCAATTGCAGAAAATAACCAAAAAGCTTTATTTTAACTCAAAAGGATCAAAGTCCAGAAAACACAAGTCCAAAACCAAAGCTCCAAACAGTTCAACAAAAAAAGCCAAGCCCAAAAACAGAAACTACCTGAAAAACTGTAGAGAGAACATGAGGGAGCACTGGAGACATGGTGTGGAGGAAGACGAATGACCCAACAAAGAGAACAGGGAAAGCAGAGACTAAATACACTGGGGAAACAATCAACCACAGGTGAAACAATGACACAGGTGGAGGGAATCATCATCAAGGAGGCACAGAAGGGAGGGCAGGAAAACACCACGAGGGACAAAGGGATTTCAGAATAAAACAGGAAACAGAAGAGACAAGGGAAACAGTACACAAAACGGGTAACTTAACCAGGATAACAGGGACAAGACAGTAACACAGGAACAACAGGAGGTCTAAGAGGGGAACAAAATAGAAGATAACAAAACAAGTCAGATCCTGACAATCGCTCCATTCATACACCACACTCCTCCCCCTCTCCTCGCATGTCCCTGCCCTAAGCTAAACCCTAACACCCTGTGGTCACTAAGTGTGGTTGTTTTATATTCAATATTTCGGTAACACTTTAGAATAACGATCATTTGTAAGGCATTTATAAGCTATTAGTAGATATTAGTAGATAGTTAACTAATCATGAACGAACCACTTATAAATATTTGTAAATGATTATTATATCATTTATAAATGATTATTAAATCATTTAAAACTTAGCTTACAAGACATTTATAAACTATTAGTTGATATTGAACTAATCATGAGTAAACTATATATATACATTTATAAATGATTATTAAACATTTATAAATAAAGTTGCACAACATTTATTTATGATTTATACATTATTAAAAACACTGCATCAATATTATTGGCTCATGATTTGTTCATCATTAACTACTGTTATTTTTATGTGTAAGAAAACTTTTTTTATGATATAACGAAATATTCTTTAACTACATGTATTGTGTTTTCTTGATTAATAAATGATTTGTAATAAGTCAGTATAAATCACGTTAAGTCTTTGTTGCAGCCCAAGCATTTGTGAAAAAAAAATCATCAATTCCTAACTGTTTTTTATCAAACCATTTCAATACATTTACAACTTAATAGTGCATAGTTTATAAATGTGCTACTTTAAGATTCATAAGTAATCTGTGGATTATTTTTTTCAATATGATCAACCTGATTAGTAAATTGTCAGTGAAATACTTAAGATGTGTTTAAAAAAAACCCACTGTACCACCATTTGTTTATTAAAAACATTTATCTATTATTTTGTTTAACAAATTATTTGTTACACATTCATAAAACATTTATACATCATTTGCGGATGCTATTGTGGCCCCTAATCTAAAGTGAAAACTATTCTCTATTTACAAATGTTTGGTAATGTTTATAAATGATTTGCAGACTTTTTACTCACCTCTTTTAAATGAGCTAGTTTTGGTGAATACAGATATTAAGCAATTACTAACTTGTCTTGTCTAACAAATGATTTGTTTCACATTCTTAAAACATCTATAAAGCATTTGCAGATGTTATTATGTCCCCTAATCTAAAGTGAAAACTATTCTCTATTTACAAATGTTTGCCAATGTTTATAAATGATTTGCAGACTTTTTACTCACCTCTTATAAACAATCTGGCTTATGTGAATACAGATATAAAGCAATTAACTTGTTTAACAAATTATTTGTTACACATTCATAAAACATTTATACATCATTGGCGGATGCTATTATGTCCCCTAATCTAAAGTGAACTCTGTTCATCATTTACAAACATCTAATAATGTTTGCTGAATATCTGTAGACTTTTTCATCACATTATAAATGTTGTAGACAACTTTGGCATCCATCCTTCTTTGTGACATCAAACAGTGACAGAATTAGGTGTACAGAGTATAAGAGTATAAAACATTTGGTAACACTTTATTTGAAGGGGTATACAGAAGACTGACATTACGCTGTCATAATCGTGACATTACACCTGTCATTAACATGAATAAGGCTTCATGAAGGTTGTCAGAAAAAAATAACCTCCAGTTTTGTCATATGACCACTTGAAATTAACATGTCATAACAGACCTGATCATCAAACAGAAAGACAAAGTTTAGTATAATCTCTTAACTTTAAATTAATGGTTGGACTTGACATTGACTGTCATTAGACAATTATAATGGACCATTGTAAAATGACTTATTTCCTTGACCTGAAGTAAAGTGAAACATTTTGAACTAGTTATTAAGATGTCATTAAGTGTCATGATACAGTCAGATGAAATCACATTAATACCTGTACAAAGCACCAGTTAAGTCAAGAAATATTTCTTTTCTTCTATTATATTTATTCAAAAACACACAACATGATAACTTCCACAGACGAGCCTTAGCATATTTTTAACTATACTTTGGATGAAACAAACAGGATCATCAAACATTATTTGAAACTTTACTCCCTACTTGACTTGATTTTGAACATAATGGAAAAGTCGGCCCAAAACACCGTTATAATTGCGTATACCTAACCAGTTGTGCCACTCTATTATTTTGAGGTGAATCCTCAGTGATTCTGGGGTGCGATTACCTCTATGTCGTCAAATTTCACACTTATGTTTCAATATTCTGAGTATGAGCACCAGTCTCTGGGTCAACAAAGTTCTTTTAATGGCAGACAGAATCATGGCCATATCCATATTGGGAAAGCTGACCCTTGTCGGTTATCTGTGAGAATGGATGTTCTGGGTCTGATATGCCTTTGGATGTGGCTGATGAGGGTTTGCCTTGATCGATCCTTGACGAGTCTCAAAATGGGTCCTCTGGAATTACCATCAACCTCCAGCACCCCAAAAACCCACTGACGATCACGGCGCCAGGTGTTCCCACGACGACTACGATGGTACTAAGAAAAGGAAAGAAAATTTACAGATACTTGAATTACATTCTAAGTACTTTCTAATTTTGAAAACTGTTACCTGAGCCTGAACTCAAGCCATGTCCCCAAAGCTGTGTGAGACCTGGAAAAGAGTGATCCTCTGTGTACAGATAGAAGGGAAGCTTTATGATGCCCTGAGGAAAAAGAAGACAAGGCACTGAAAAACAATCAGATATAAATCTAAAGTAGCTAACCTTGAATAAATTTATATTCATCAGAGACAAATGTGATAAGGACAGATTTATGATCTGGGTGTTCATGGGTTTGTGTCCATCATAAAATCTTATTTGTATCTGGCTTGATGGATACACTTCTGGATGTATGTATATGTATATATGTGTATAGGGATATTTCATATGTATTTGTGTATTTATTTAAAATGAAGAAAATGGCTTCAGCCTAGTCTATTGTAAAATGCTAAAATGCCTTAAGAAAACACCTGCTATGAATTGACGCTATAAAATTGAAGATTGATTGATATAGTAGTGTAGTGGTTCTTGCAAATATACCTGCATATCCCCTGCACTACACTACTGCATTAAATATCATATTATTCTCACACACACACACACACACACACACACACACACATATATATATATATATATATATATATATATATATATATATATATATATATAAATATATATATATATACATTTATTCTCTGTAATAATTTCATAAATTTATTGCCACTGGAACCCTAATTTCCCCGAGGATGTCTTTCCAAAGGGATTAATACAGTACTATCTAATCTAGTCTAATCTAATATTGATGAAGTTAAAGCTTGTTTACAGTGATGCTGATTTCGACTTCTGGCTCCTAAATAAAACAATGAACAGTGAGTACAGCAGTGAAAACTGAAGCAGGTACAATCGTCCAAGCCAACGTCAATAGTATGATGTAAGCCTTGATAACTACAATAGATTAAAATTAAAACAATACACAACACAGCTAGCTATTTAGCTCCAAGCTTCTGCTTACCACCGTAACTCATGCGGTGATAGGTTATCAGATCCATGCTTCTGTAGCATTTCATCCTCCTCCTTAACATCTCTGCATCCATCTAACTATTCTTCTTTTGCTCCTGGTAGTATTCACATGTCTCGTATTTATAAGAAGTCCTTTTAATTATCGAGCCATAGCACCAGTACTGAGGCTTCTAACCTTACAGCCTCTGACTTCAGTTTCCCTCAGTGTTGAGCCGTTTTTTCATTTGGGCGGCCATTGAGCTCCGAAACGTAATGTGTTAGTTGAATTTATTACCGTGTACATTGTTATTGATGTTTTTGACGGGCGGGGCAGTGAAAGTGAATGACATACACGTGTGCCAGAGGTAAACAAATCGAACTCACCCCACACAACTGTTAACGCGCCTGCACCTACCTGACTGAGAGAGAGGACTGAGAAACTGGAGCCGGACAGGTGCCAAAGGAAGAGAACAGAGCATCACCGAGACAAAGTACCCACAAAGTCATCCATTCAAGGTAAGTTAAATTTGTAAGGACAGTTTAAGGACAGCTATTTTCATGCAAAATCACAAGTTTTTTACAAGTCTTACAAGTCTTAAAACTCAGTTTTAAGACCAGGTATTAGTCACGTAAGGGTGTGACTAATACCTGGAAAATGCATCATTGAGGTTTTTATGCAAAGGAAACGAGAGGTACGACTTGGCAAAGAGACGATAAAAAATCTGCTCAAATTATTTAAGTGTCTTTTACAGTAACGGTCTTTTAGTGAAAAGTAACCCCATAGCCAGAATGACAGTATATTGCATTGCATACAACTGACAAACACTGAATAAAATTTGAAAATATGTTCACTGAGATAGCCATGTCCCAGAATTAACGTTTCTCACACGCAGTTTCATAGCAGTTGATGGTAAGCAGTGATACGTTTGTAATAAAAACACTCTTATCAGTAACTATATTTTAGACATCAGTTAAACATATAACAGTACTGATTTTAATATTACGTGTCAGATTGCCACTAACACTTTCAAAATAACATGCTTGTAGAAATTGTTTTCAAAGTACTTAAAAATATTATTCCTCATGTTATAATCCATTTTATGATCTAGTTAAATTTTTAAAAAGTTATAGGGGCTGTTTCATTAATTAATAGCTGGACTGGATTTTCATTACAGATAGCTGTGATTCAGTTTTTCTTGTCAAAATGAGAACATCAGATGTCTGCAAAACAAATTACAGTATGTAGGGTTATATATGCATAGACACATCATATGTGCATCTGCCTACACACGTACACAGGTTCATACATAAAAACATTAAAACAAAACATTTAACAAAATAACTGACCTTAAAATACTGGCAGTTGGACCCACCACATAGATTGATCTCCTAAAAGGCACAGTAGGGTGTTCAGTTATTGAAAAATGTAAAGTAATGATAATGAACAATATCAAGAGAGACAATATGATGCATCTGTTCTCATGATTTCTTAAATGTTGCTTGGGCTCTTGTCCAGGAACTTACAGTTTCCTCTTTAGTACTTTATAACAGGAAACAAATGTGAATGAGTTCCTTAAAGTAACCTGCAGAGCTGAGAGTTTACTAATGTAGCTGAGATGATAGTGTTTTTTTTTGTTTGTTTTTTTTTGCTTTTTACTACTTTAGGTAGATGGAAACTCAGAGGGCCTAATAACTTTTACTTTATGTCAGTGTTCCTCATTAATAGTAATATTTTAATTTTTATTAAAAATCACTCTAATCTACTTTGCTTTCCTCAGCCTATGCTTTGCTTTCTTCTTGATATGTCAAATATGTCAATATAACTGAAGTAGATAAGAAAGGATTATACTCACCTTGATGGTTCATTGTGCATTGTTCGCCCAGGCTGTTTATGTTACAGTAGATGCATCCTCTAAGGCAGGTAGGAAAAGTAAAATACTTGTTGTGCTGGTCTGCTGTGCATCCTTCTTCCTGGCTGGAAATGGTAGACATTGCTAGACTCAAAGGCAGATTGAAAATGAACTATAACTAGCCTGGAGGGAGGATGCACTGCTAACCAGCAGGGTAAGTAGAATCCTTTTTCATCAGCTACTTATGAACCCAGTTAAAAATTATACAAAAATGTAGGCATAAAAACATTTTGTCTTTGATTTTGTTTCTCTTAAGCTACTACAACTGATCGAGTCGTCTGCCACTATGAAGAAGCCATGAGGAAATTTGCTAATTGTGGATCCATGAGAAGGGCCTTCACCAAGATGAACGTTGACCACAACACAATTGTGAGAATGGCAGAAATGTGCTTGCTATCACATTTCCAGACACCTTCAAGGAGCTGCTCCCAAGTGATGAAGATCACAATTCAAAGAAGATCTTTAAACTCGCAGAACACTGTAGGAGAGCTGTAACCAATGAGATGGCTGAAACAATCACAGCAAAGAGAACAAGGGGGAAACTCCTGCCACTAGTATTTAAGTACACTTAAGTGAACAAACATGATCACAAATGTTAGGACTCTTTTTTCAAAGAATAAGTGGTACTGTTTTGTTTTTATTGAGTTGCATCACTGCTAAGTCATATACCATTATAGTTTGGAATATGTTGGGGCCCTCTGTGTTGTTTTTAGAATCAATCTAAAAGAAAAGAAATATTTCTTGACTTAACTGGTGCTTTGTACAGGTATTAATGTGATTTCATCAGACTGTATCATGACACTTAATGACATCTTAATAACTAGTTCAAAATGTTTCACTTTACTTCAGGTCAAGGAAATAAGTCATTTTACAATGGTCCATTATAATTGTCTAATGACAGTCAATGTCAAGTCCAACCATTAATTTAAAGTTAAGAGATTATACTAAACTTTGTCTTTCTGTTTGATGATCAGGTCTGTTATGACATGTTAATTTCAAGTGGTCATATGACAAAACTGGAGGTTATTTTTTTCTGACAACCTTCATGAAGCCTTATTCATGTTAATGACAGGTGTAATGTCACGATTATGACAGCGTAATGTCAGTCTTCTGTATACCCCTTCAAATAAAGTGTTACCAAATGTTTTATACTCTTATACTCTGTACACCTAATTCTGTCACTGTTTGATGTCACAAAGAAGGATGGATGCCAAAGTTGTCTACAACATTTATAATGTGATGAAAAAGTCTACAGATATTCAGCAAACATTATTAGATGTTTGTAAATGATGAACAGAGTTCACTTTAGATTAGGGGACATAATAGCATCCGCCAATGATGTATAAATGTTTTATGAATGTGTAACAAATAATTTGTTAAACAAGTTAATTGCTTTATATCTGTATTCACAAAAGCCAGATTGTTTATAAGAGGTGAGTAAAAAGTCTGCAAATCATTTATAAACATTGGCAAACATTTGTAAATAGAGAATAGTTTTCACTTTAGATTAGGGGACATAATAACATCTGCAAATGCTTTATAGATGTTTTAAGAATGTGAAACAAATCATTTGTTAGACAAGACAAGTTAGTAATTGCTTAATATCTGTATTCACCAAAACTAGCTCATTTAAAAGAGGTGAGTAAAAAGTCTGCAAATCATTTATAAACATTACCAAACATTTGTAAATAGAGAATAGTTTTCACTTTAGATTAGGGGCCACAATAGCATCCGCAAATGATGTATAAATGTTTTATGAATGTGTAACAAATAATTTGTTAAACAAAAAAATAAATGTTTTTAATAAACAAATGGTGGTACAGTGGGTTTTTTTTTTAAACACATCTTAAGTATTTCACTGACAATTTACTAATCAGGTTGATCATATTGAAAAAAATAATCCACAGATTACTTATGAATCTTAAAGTAGCACATTTATAAACTATGCACTATTAAGTTGTAAATGTATTG
The DNA here is from genome assembly GCA_037902135.1 of Cetoscarus ocellatus. NCBI lineage: Eukaryota > Metazoa > Chordata > Actinopteri > Labriformes > Labridae > Cetoscarus > Cetoscarus ocellatus. The sequence continues at coordinate 165,220 of JBAMNC010002132.1, forward strand.
AAATGGTTTGATAAAAAACAGGAATTGATGATTTTTTTTCCACAAATGCTTGGGCTGCAACAAAGACTTAACATGATTTATACTGACTTATTACAAATCATTTATTAATCAAGAAAAACACAATACATGTAGTTAAAGAATGTTTCGTTATATCATAAAAAAAGTTTTCTTACACATAAAAATAACAGTAGTTAATGATGAACAAATCATGAGCCAATAATATTGATGCAGTGTTTTTAATAATGTATAAATCATAAATAAATGTTGTGCAACTTTATTTATAAATGGTTTAATAATCATTTATAAATGTATATATATAGTTTACTCATGATTAGTTCAATATCAACTAATAGTTTATAAATGTCTTGTAAGCTAAGTTGTAAATGATTTAATAATCATTTATAAATGATATAATAATCATTTACAAATGTTTATAAGTGGTTCGTTCATGATTAACTATCTACTAATATCTACTAATAGCTTATAAATGCCCTACAAATGATCGTTATTCTAAAGTGTTACCGGGAATTGTACTTTTTAGATCAAGATTTGTAGTTTTTACATCTAGGGATTTTGTACTTTATTTGAAATAGACATTTTAGTCCTTTAGATACAGGGATTTGTAGTCTTACACATGCAGGGATGTGTAGTCTTTAAGTTTTGTAGTTTTTGCACAGAGGGAATTGTACTTTTTAGATGGAGATTTGTAGTTTTTACGTATAGGGATTTGTGCCTTTTATTAGATAGAGATTTACAATTCTTTAGCAGACACACCCTTAGGACCCCACTCACCACAAAAATTTTCTGCTCCAAGGAAGCCTGCCCTATGGCATTATGAATATGACACAATTAAAATAGCCACATATGAATTACGTTGTCATGCCTCAACCGATCTGGCTCATTTTCACATATGTGACGTGTTCATAAGGCCCCAATTAGGTGGGTGTCAAACCAGTCCCGAGATAGGTTTGTGTCAGAAGGTGGTATAATGTGCAGACTATAGCAGGTTCTGACATGAGCCATCGGACATGATTCTGCATTGGGTTAGAGTTAGGATTAGGTTTAGGTACTAAGCAGTCTTGTGATGGCTACCCCGACCTCATCTGTAGCGTGGGTTAGGGTTAGGTATATGGATGAATTAGGTAATTGGTTAGGGTTAGGGTTAGGTATTAAGAGTTAGGTTAGGGGAAGCGAACCTGGGTTCAGGGTTAGGTTTTAGGGAAAAGGTTTTAGTGTTTTTAAAGTGTGTCTAAAGACTTTTACACTGTGCACGGGCTCGCAAATACTACTCCACAAATCAGACAACATGCAGTGATCTGCTTCCAACGGGCCCAGTTTTACCATCGTTGGTATGCTGGGCCCTTGCTTTTTTCATTTTTCAACCTTTTAATTTAATTTTATTTTATATATTTATTAATTTTTTTTTTTCAACCTTTTAAACAAATCACATGTTCCAGGAATCTTGTTTTAAGTGACCCAGTCTTACCATCGTTGGTATGCTGGGTCAATACATGTCCTTTCACGAATTCTCACAAACAAAATGGCTGGTCTGCAGCACACGGCGGGCGGCCATTTTAAGACTTCCTCACACTAAATGGGCCTTTTTAGTGGGCATGCGCCCGGCCGTCCCCGGCCCAAAACAATTATAAGTGCTTTAAAGGATAAGTGCTCAAATGAGAAATACTCAACTCAAAAACAAACTCAAACAATAAAGAGACAAAACAAGACAAAAGGGGACAGGGACGGACAGGCACACACCCACCTCAAAGAGTCAGTGTTTAGTTTTCTAATTCATTGAGGCCATTGGGCACCCTAGTCTCCAGGTGTCTTATCCATCATCTTTCTGCCGCCCACTGTTGTGCCGCAGACCAGCCAACTCCCGTCTCCAAACCAGAGATCATCAGACTCTCTCATCCGTGGTCCCCGAAGTGCTCATACAGCACAGTTTCTTTTATGTTTCGATCAATGTGGTACAAGTGAGACGCTTGAGACGCTCCACGAGCTTGTTCTGAGTTTGTCCAACATACAACTTTTCGCACACTTTGCACTGAATCAAATACACCAGATTTGTTGACTCTAGTTGAAAAGTCTGCCAAATTGGCCTTTCACAATCTGTGTATTTGTTTTTCCATGTATTTGATCGATTTGAAATATGTTATTTTTTGCTGTTGAGGTTTATCATTCTTTAGGGACGCACGGACGAGAGAGTCCTTTAGGTTTTTATTATTTTTTTAGCAAAAGAATTGTTTTTTAATTTTATGTTTGAGAGGATTAAAAATGTTACTTGTTTCAGGGGCGAGAAGACTCCCTCCCCTCTCTCTCTAATTTAATTGCTTCATCCATGATCCAAAAATAGCAGAGGAGGTGGAGGCCGTCCAATGGACGCCGTCACGTCCCACCTCAAACAGATCCCCCTCCAATAAGTCCAATGTTCTGAATTGTTCTAATAAAAATGTGTTTATTTGTTCTGTGAGGTCCAAGATAGCAGGTGGTTGTGTTGTCGAGCACTGTATGAGTGGAATAAAAATTTGCGCTTGTGGAAATGTCCTTCGCGCTAGCGACTAAGACTTGAAACTGTTTTTTGATTGTATCAAATTGATTTTGTCTTAAACAATTATTCAAGCCCACCGACAACACCACCTTTTCTGTTGTTGTTGTTATTTGTGTGTGTAGTTTCTCTATGATGTACTTGATATGATGGACCATGGCCCCAGGGAAACTGTCCACCTGGACTGACATGTGTCCATAGGGGGGGATTCTGGCCAAATTGGAGTCCCCCAGCGCCAAGATCGGCTCCTCGACCCTCAGAGACCACCTCCTGTTTTTTTGGGGGGTGTTCTCATGCCTCGTTGGCCTTCGGAGTGGGGCCTGAGGGGCCAGATTTGGGTCCGGATGGTCCAGGTCGACCAGGGGTCCTGGTAGGGTCCCCCCATCTATCGGCGGGGTTGCCACACCCTCTCCAGGTCCCCAATGTTCTTCAGCCGCCTGGGCCTGTCCAGAATTCTCCCCCCTCACGGGAGAAGGAAACAAGAGGTCCGATTCCAGAACTGCCACATTTGATAACAGAGCTGTTTTTATTGTTTATGTTTTTATTGTTTATTGTTTGTGTAATAAAAACATTGGGGGCAAGAGCCCTCTCCCCCTCCAAAGATGTTGAGGAGTCTTGCTCCGATCCCCCAGAAGGCCCAATCCCCTCCACCGTGTGCACCCGGGCCGTGGTGTTTTTCGGCTTCCCTCCCCCCGGCTGCCCCCCCACCGACCCCCTCCAGCAAGAGCCCCCTGTTTATTAGGTTTAGGTGCTGGAGGAAGGGGTCGGCTAGGGTCAGGCACCGGGGGAGGGGGCTGGTTAAGGTTAGGGCCTGGTGGAGGGGGTGGGTTAAAGTCTGGGGGGAGGTCAGATCTCTGGTCCCGGTCCGTCTCTGGTGGAGGTTGGGGAGAGTGGGTTCCCGTCGCCCCCGCCATGTGTACCTGGGCTGTGATGGTAATCAGACCACCCCCCCCAGGCTGTCCCCCTCCGGACTCCTCCCCAGCTGGAGACCCCCGGTTCGGGTTAGGCGCTGGGGGAGGAGATTGGTTAGGCTCAGGCGTCGGGGGAGGGGGGAGAGGCGGGTTAGAGTCCGAGTCGGAGGGTGGGTCCAGCTCCAGCTCGGGCCTCATCCCAAAGTCCACCGGGGACGGGGAATGATGGTGGAAAGGACCAGCGTTGGGTGGGGGAGAACGGCTAAAGGCCGCAAAGCGATTTGCACTGGTGACAGAGAAACCACGCGAATGTCGCGAGAGACGCGAACTGCGCGATAGTCTGTTTCTCTGAGGGAGAGGGGTGTGGTCCGGAGAGAGGACAGCAGGCCTCTCGACCTCCGCCCTCAACTCCGGCCTCTCGGCGTCCCCCCCTGGACGGATCAAAGCAGGCTTCAGCCCTCATCTCCCTGCGAGCCGATGTATTGTTTTCACCCTTGACTAAATTGGAGAAAGTGTCAATCGATGAGGCCGTCAGTTTGTTCTTATATCTGGCCCTCCCGAAGCCGATGGCCTTTTGCAGAGCCCGGGGCTCGAGAGGGGGCAAACTCTGGACACCTCAGCGATCACTCGATCGTAGTGTTGTTTAAGGATTTCCAGGTTAGCTCTCTTCCACTGGTCGGTGTTGTTTTTCACTTTCTCCCGGGTTTCCTCGCAGGGAGATGAGGGCTTGATAAATGATGTGAGTTTGTGAACCTGTTTTTTTATCCCAATGGGGACTTCCCCACTGAGATGGGACCTATGCAGGTTTTCTGCATGGTGAACAGCCTGCAGTAGTTTGAGATATTTCTTTTCTGTTTTATTTTCAGTTGTTCATCCAGGGGGGGCGCCGAGGATGTTACTGGGGTCTGAGTGGTGGCCATTTTGTTGTTGTTGTGGCCACATTATAGTTGAGGATGAAGCAAAAAAAGTAAAGAGGTAAGATAGTCAGCGTAAGAGATTGTTGCTGATATTTTCTTGTTAGTCCTGTTTCTATTTTCAGGCAGGGGGTTAATTTTCAATTTAAAAAACACACACCCACCAACAGAGACACACCAAAGGTCTTCGCTTTTTGGTGAAGACTTCAGGGTCCTTTTTAATCAAAAATCAGCTTATATGAATTTTTAAAGCTGTTTTTAATAAAGTTTTTAGTGTTTTTAATAAAGCTTTTAGTGTTTTATTAATTAGTAGTTTTTAGAAAAACTGTTAAAAAGGCCAGGCTAACTCCAGAGGGACCAGGAGAAGGCATAAAACAAAAAGAGCCTCTCCTAGTCTTCTCCTTTCAGCTCCCCTTTTGTTAAAATTCACCCCACAGTCAAGTGATTTATTTTCCTATATGCACTGCAGCACTTTATACCAACAAACAGTCCAGGTGTGAGATCAAAAGAGGCCCCCGATCAAAGAACTAAATCGCGGTGCTCTATAAGGACACGGCACACATGATAAGAACTCATGCAGTTGCACACCAAACTTGGTTTTAAATGGCACTCAGAGTAAAGTTTTCACACAAGCACACAAAGAAGAGGCTGTGATTCAACCCTTAATGAAGAGGGGACTACCTTTTCCACACACAAATCTGAACTGTCAGTCTTTTTCTGTTTATAGACAGCTAAAAAGTTTCAAGCAGCACACAAAAAAATCACCAAGAGTGCTTAAAAGCAGCAAGAGGACTAAATAGGTCAACACTGAGACTGTCAGAGTCCAGCTCCAGTCCAGCTCAGGTTGAATAAAATCAGGTTTTTTGTTTTTTAAAATCTCTTAAAATGTTCTGTCAGACTCCTAACGTTTCGCACACTACTTGTGGCTTCTTCAGAGGAAAACAAAAGATTCACTGACTGCTGAAGACATTATATGCTCTCTCAAACAAGGAAGGGGGAGGAGTTTAGCGCTCACGCCCCCCTCACACCATGTGTTTGGGATCGGTGATTGAGTGATTGCCTGGTATATAGGTCAACCTGAAGCTCAGGCTCAGATGACCTTCAGTCTAAAGGGAGACAGTTTACGGCACTGGCTGGTTAGGTTTTAGGGAAAAGGTTTTAGTGTTTTTAAAGTGTGTCCAAAGACATTTACACTGTGCACGGGCTCGCAAATACTACTCCACAAATCAGACAACATGCAGTGATCTGCTTCCAACGGGCCCAGTTTTACCATCGTTGGTATGCTGGGCCCTTGCTTTTTTCATTTTTCAACCTTTTAAACAAATCACATGTTCCAGGAATCTTGTTTTAAGTGACCCAGTCTTACCATCGTTGGCATGCTGGGTCAATACATGTCCTTTCACACATTCTCACAAACAAAATGGCCAGTCTGCAGCACACGGCAGGCGGCCATTTTAAGACTTCTTCACACTAAATGGGCCTTTTTAGTGGGCATGCGCCCGGCCGTCCCCGGCCCAAAACAATTATAAGTGCTTTAAAGGGTAAGTGCTCAAATGAGAAATACACAACTCAAAACAAACTCAGACAATTAAGGGACAAAACAAGACAAAGGGAGGGACAAAGACGGACGGGCACACGCCCACCTCAAAGAGTCAATGTTTAGTTTTCTAATTCATTGAGGCCATTGGGCACCCTAGTCTCCAGGTGTCTTATCCATCGTCTTTCTGCCGCCCACCGTTGTGCCGCAGACCAGCCGTCTCCAAACCAGAGATCATCAGACTCTCTCGTCCGTGGTCCCCAAAGTGCTTATACAGCACAGTTTCTTTTATGTTTCGATCAGTGTGGTACAAGTGTTGCTTGAGACGAGCTCCACGAGCTTGTTCTGAGTTTGTCCAACATACAACTTTTCGCACACTTTGCACTGAATCAAATACACCAGATTTGTTGACTCTGGTTGAAAAGTCTGCCAAATTGGCCTTTCACAATCTGTGTATTTGTTTTTCATGTATTTGATCGATTTGAAATGTTATTTTTTGCTGTTGAGGTTTATCATTCTTTAGGGACGCACGGACGAGAGAGTCCTTTAGGTTTTTATTATTTTTTTAGCAAAAGAGTTGTTTTTTAATTTTATGTTTGAGAGAGGATTAAAAATGTTACTTGTTTCAGGGGCGAGAAGACTCCCTCCCCTCTCTCTCTAGTTTAATTGCTTCATCCATGATTCAAAAATAGCAGAGGCGGTGGAGGCCGTCCAATGGACGCCGTCACGTCCCACCTCAAACAGATCCCCCTCCAATAAGTCCAATGTTCTGAATTGTTCTAATAAAAATGTGTTTATTTGTTCTGTGAGGTCCAAGATAGCAGGTGGTTGTGTTGTCGAGCACTGTATGAGTGGAATAAAAATTTGCGCCTGTGGAAATGTCCTTCGCGCTAGCGACCAAGACTTGAAACTGTTTTTTGATTATATCAAATTGATTTTGTCTTAAACAATTATTCAAGCCCACCGACAACACCACCTTTTCTGTTGTTGTTATTTGTGTGTGTAGTTTCTCTATGATGTACTTGATATGATGGACCATGGCCCCAGGGAAACTGTCCACCTGGACTGACATGTGTCCATAGGGGGGGATTCTGGCCAAATTGGAGTCCCCCAGCACCAAGATTGGCTCCTCGACCCTCAGAGACCACCTCCTGTTTTTTTGGGGGGTGTTCTCATGCCTCGTTGGCCTTAGGAGTGGGGCCTGAGGGGCCAGATTTGGGTCCGGATGGTCCAGGTCGACCAGGGGTCCTGGTAGGGTCCCCCCATCTATCGGCGGGGTTGCCACACCCTCTCCAGGTCCCCAATGTTCTTCAGCCGCCCGGGCCTGTCCAGAATTCTCCCCCCTCACGGGAGAAGGAAACAGGAGTTCCGATTCCAGAACTGCCACATTTGATAACAGAGCTGCTTTTATTGTTTATGTTTTTATTGTTTATTGTTTGTGTAATAAAAACATTGGGGGCAAGAGCCCTCTCCCCCTCCAGAGATGTTGAGGAGGTCTTGCTCCGATCCCCCAGGAGGCCCAATCCCTGCACCGTGTGCACCCAGCCGTGGTGTTTTTTGGCCTCCCTCCCTCCGGCTGCCCCCCCCCACCGACTACCCTCCAGCAAGAGCCCCCTGTTTATTAGGTTTAGGCGCTGGAGGAAGGGGTCGGCTAGGGTCAGGCACCGGGGAAGGGGGCTGGTTAAGGTTAGGGCCTGGTGGAGGGGGTGGGTTAAAGTCTGGGGGGAGGTCAGATCTCTGGTCCCGGTCCGTCTCTGGTGGAGGTTGGGGAGAGTGGGTTCCCGTCCCCCCAGCCACGTGTACCTGGGCCATGATGGTAATCAGACCACCCCCCCAGGCTGTCCCCCTCCCGACTGCTCCCCAGCTGGAGCCCCCCGGTTCGGGTTAGGCACTGGGGAGGAGATTGGTTAGGCTCAGGCGTCGGGGGAGGGGGGTGTTAGGTTTAGAATAAGTGGGGGGGGGCGGGTTAGAGTCCGAGTCGGAGGGTGGGTCCGGCTCCAGCTCGGGCTTCATCCCAAAGTCCACTGGGGACGGGGAACGATGGTGGACAGGACCAGCATTGGGTGGGGGAGAACGGCTAAAGGCCGCAAAGCGATTTGCACTGGTGACAGAGAAACCACGTGAATGTCGCGAGAGACACGAACTGCGCGATAGTCTGTTTCTCTGAGGGAGAGGGGTGTGGTCCGGAGAGAGGACAGCAGGCCTCTCGACCTCCGCCCTCAACTCCGGCCTCTCGGCGTCCCTCCTGGACGGATCAAAGCAGGCTTCAGCCCTCATCTCCCTGCGAGCCGATGTATTGTTTTCACCCTGGACTAAATTGGACAAAGTGTTCGGGCGTGCTCAGGGTGGTATGGCCGTAAGCGATGACAGGAGTGACAAATGGCTCATTTAAGTGTGTCTCCGGGATTAAAGTCAGCATTATGAGGATACAGTCAGAATTCTGGAAATAAAGCCACAATTCTAAGATCAAATCAAAGTCCCCAGACAAAAATCAGGACTCTAAAATCAAAGAAAACATCCCCAGATTTCCGTCAGGACTCTAAGATTACAGACAATATCCTGAGATTAAAGCCAACAACCTGAGATGAAAGTCACAGTTCCTCAAAGGCAGAGTTCTTGGATTCAAATCAAAATACTGAGATCAAAGCCAGATTTCTTCCCATGAAGTCAAAATTCAGGCTTTCATCTGAAAATTCTGACTAGTTTCCAAGAATTCTGATATTTCTAACTATTGTTGTTTCATCATCTGATTTTTTTTTCTTTTTAAATAAACTTTTACAACAAAAGGCATTATTCTCACTTTCTTTCAACCGTAACTCTGAAAATGTGACTGCTTTTTATCATTGTAATGAATCATTGGCCCTTTTTGTCATTTTTATTATCAATTTAGATGTTTATGTCATGATTTTTATGACATGCTCTGGCAATAAATTCCCTATGTCCACGCCAATACAGTTATTTGAATTGGATTGAGTTGAAAATGTGTTGCAGGAGCAGCACCCTCTGCTGTGGTTAAGGAGAAAAGCTTACAGCACCTGGTATTCCCAGGCGGTCTCCCATCCAAGTACTAACCAGGCCCGACCCTGCTTAGCTTCCGAGATCAGACGAGATCGGGCGTGCTTTTTTTTTTTTATCATTTATTATAAAAATATACTTCAATACATCAATTTTACACACTGTACATTGTAATAAACAGACACAAATGAAAAATACCACAGAAAACCAACCTATGTGCGAAAAAAAAACAATCTTAACCAAGTCAAACAGCCATAACTAAACCTCCTTTCAAAATAAAACAAACACCCCATTATAAACTCAATGAACACCCATTTAAGCATTAACCCCAACTTAATCAAAACAAAATCTCAACACCCCAAAAGAATCCTCCCAACAAAAACTATTAATACCCTCCACCAGTGCATCCAGGTCTTCTGCTTGTTGACTTATGTTGAAGTGTGATTTTGTGATTCTCTTCCAGATCGGTATGATTTCAACTGTTCGGTGCTCGTGAAGTTTCATGTTTCTCCTTGTCCAAATAGCGAGCCTGGCCAGTGATAACAGAGTGTTGATGAGTCTGTGTTTTCTGTTTGTTCCAAATAGGGCTGTGCATGGTGTGATTCTTTGTCCCGTGTACCTGCAGTGGTGAGATAAAACTTCAAAGAAAAACACCCAGAAATCCCTTACTTCCCCACAGTGCCAAAACAAGTGCGTGACATCCTCATCCCCGACTAAGCACACCGCGCAGGTCCTGGAGAACAGCTCGCGATGGACCTGGTGGAGGACGACTCCCGTGAAGACCCTCCTCTGCCTTCTTTTAAAGTCCAGAGCGAATGCTGTTGCTGGTATGTGGGGGTTATGTAAATTGCTCCAGATTTTCCTTGTGTCCTCGCCGGGGAAGAGCTCCCTCCACGCTTCCTCTGCGGCAGGCCTCCTCCCCAGCTTGGACACGAGGAATCTGTATATGAGAGATGTTTTACACTTTTTTATTTGTACTGTTTTATTTTCAAGGCACAGGAGGAACTCAAGAGGAGCGCCCCCACCCTGTCTAACCGCGCACAGAGCTCTCCTTCAGGACTCTGGCAGTGCGCTATCTAACCTGTCACCCGTGTCTAATGTGCCCTACCCTAAATATTACCCTCCCTCTCTTCAATGCAGTGCAAACAAGATCAAAATCAAAAAATTGCTCCCCGTTCATCACCTGACCTATCTTCGTGACCCCTGCTGCTTGCAATGGCGCGCAAGACAGCACTCTTCCTCCGTACTGGAGGAAAGGAGTCCCGAGAAAAGGTAATTTCAACAGCCAACTCCTATTCACCTCCTTAGGCTCGAGGTGGGGCAGCAATTTTCCCCATGCCTCCATTACCTCCCTGAAGAAAGGCGGCAGCCCTCCGCAGGCTTTTCCGGTAGGGAGAGTGCACAGGTCGTGCACGTCCCCCTCTCCGTATTCAGCCAAGCAGCCGACCAATGCCCCCCTCCACGGAGTCTGCCTGTCCCAATCCAAAAATTTTGTAATAATTTTCACCCGGAGTGCTTCCTTCTTTGCCCCCATGTCAATCAATCCTAAGCCCCCTTCCCTTTTATCATTAATCAAAACCTTGTGAGCAATCACATTTCCCTTTCCTCTCCACAAGAAGGAGGAGAGGATGCGTTTAAGGCTTTTAGTGCCCAATCTGGCAGCTCACAGGTACCCAAAACATGTAATGTAGTGGAGGCTACTAGAGCGTTCCATACAATTACCTTTCCTCTGAGACTCAGGCCACGAAGCCTCCACCTATTAACCATGAATTTCACCCGATTAATTACCTTATCCCAATTGCTTTTAGTGACTTCATCTCCACCTATGCCCACTGTGATGCCTAATACCTCCAGTTTTTTATTTACAACATTAAACCCCCACTTATCATTTTTATTGTCATTTCTATTTATTATTGATATATTGGTTTTATTATTATTTAATTTGCTCCCCGATGCCCGTTCAAAACACTTTATATATTCTATTATTGTTTCTACCTCCCCGGTCGCCGAGGCCATGATGGTGACGTCATCCGTGATCAGTACTACCGTCACCCTCTCATGCCCCGGCGACACGGGGAGTCCCACTAAGTTTTTGTCCTTATTTATAATATTTACTAGAGTTTCTATGATACATGAGAAAAGTAATGGCGATAAGGGACATCCCTGCCTTACTGATCTCTGTATGTCAATTTTTTTACTTATTCTTCCATTAATTTTTATTTTTGATGTTGCTTTATTATATAATAGTTTAATTATTTTAATAAAACCCTCCCCAAATCCCATTTTCCCTAATACCTCCCACATATATTTATGATTAACCTTATCAAATGCCTTTTCTAAATCTAGGTTTATTAAATATCCTCCCTCCTCCTCCATCGCCCTTACACACCCTTGTATTGTTATAATAGAATCTATGATGTCTCTGCCGGGGATGCCGTACGCCTGCAGGCTTTGTACAGCATCCCCGATCACTCCCTTCATCCTATTTGTTATTATTTTTGATAATATTTTGTAATCATTATTAAGTAGAGTTATTGGTCTATAGTTTTTTATGTTATTCCTTTCTCCTTTTTTATATATTAAAGTTATTATCCCTTCTGAAAAGTTGTTAGGGGTCTTGCCTGTTTTTATCATAATATTGAAAATTTTTAACATTATTGGTGCTATGTCTTTTTTAAGTTTTTCATACAGTTCTGCAGTGAGCCCATCACTCCCTGGACTTTTCCCTTTATTTAGTTCTTCTATTGCTTTTTCTACTTCTTCGAATTTTATTTCTCTCTTTAAAGTTTCCCTATCTTCTATGCTTATTTTATTTTGTATATTATTTAATAGTTTATCACCTTCTACTTTATCTATTCCTTCTTCTTTAAACATATTTTGATTAAATTCTACCACTATATTTTCTATTTCATCTTTATCACTTGTTTTTCTTCCTTTATCATCCATTAATTCATTTATCATTTGCCTTTCTTGTTTTTTTCTTTTCAAGACCAAGGAAATATGCAGAATATTTCTCTTCATAGAGGTGTGCATCCACCTTGGCCCTGATAGCTGCGGCCTCGCACTCTTTCTTTTGGAGCTGGACCAGCTGAGCTTTTATGCTGCTCAGCTGGTCCAGCTCCTCCACCAAGGCCGCATCCGCCTTCTCCACCACCTCCTTTAATTTCCTCCTTAAATCTTCCTCCACCTTTTTCTCTCTCCACCTCTTATTTTTACTATAAATTATAGCACATCTTTTAATTCTTTCTTTGAAGCTTACCCACTTACCCAGGATTTCTTCCTCTTCTTCCTCCCATTCACTCTCCTGCTCAAGATATTTACAAATATTTGTTAATTTTTTACAGAACATTTCATCTTTCAGCAGGCCCGTATTCAAAATCCACAGACCCCCACCCCTGTTGCTTTCACCTCCCTCCAGAAATCTACAATACAGGTAACTGTGGTCACTCCAGGGGCAGGGGTCATAGTTAACTTTATTTATCTTATTAATTAGACTGCCCGACGTTAACAAAAGGTCTATTCTTGATTTACACAATTTTTCCTGTACTTTCTGCATTCTGCTATATTTTCTAATCCCCGGATTGAGTGCCCTCCATATATCAATTAAATTATTTTTTATACACATATCTATGAATTTATATCTACTTATATCATTTTTAACCCCTTTTTATCCCCCACATCCTCTATAGTTTGCATTATATTTAGATTACCCACTATTATTGTTTTATCTGTTATCCATTTCTCTAAATTATATATAAATTCTACTCTCTCCTTTTCACTATTAGGCGCGTGCACCATTGTTATTCTACCTTCCCAAGTACTACAACTCACATCTACTATTAATACTCTTCCCTTGTCATCCGCAAATACCTCTCGCCATTTAACTCCAGCCACCTCCCCAAACAGCATGGCTACCCCTCCGGAGGTACCACCCCCGTTGTTGTAAGCCATGCTGCCACGCCACACTGACCGGGCCCCTTCCACGCCGACGGCATCCCACTTCGTCTCCTGCAAACATACAATAGAGTACCGGGACACTTCTGATAGGACCGCCCGGAGCTTCGTCACCGTGCGGACTCCGCGAGCATTCAATGACACCAGGGAGGCCATCGGAGATACAAGAGAGAGGCATTAATCATTTACTTATTTTTTCTTCCCTTTCCTTTTTTTCCTTAACATACTCTTCCTAATTTTTACTACTGCCTCCATGTCCATTTCTGTTTCTGAGCTGTCCAGGCCTCTCACCTCAGGGATGTCAGGGACCCCTCCCTGTCCTCCCCCGGCTCCAGGCCCTCTCAAATCAACCCCCTCCCTTTCCACTTGGCCGCAAGGGAGATCATCATCATCATCATCTTCATCATTTTCTGCTTCCATATCGTCTGCTCCTCTTTTAGGGACCCCCACCCCCGTCACCTTCTGCACCCCTAGGGCCTTTGCCAGAGCCGGGGGCTCAGTCCGACTCTGGCCACCCTGCAGTGCCTTGGGGGTCCTCTGGGGCAGGTGCTCGGACAGGGACAGGTCAGCTCTCGCCGTACCTGCCCTTGTTTCGGTTGGCTCAGGCATCACGCCCACAGCTGCCTCGTCCGTCTCGGCCGGCTCAGGCATCACGCCCACAGCTGCCTCTTTAGCACCATCCTTTCCGCCTTCCTGTCTTCCCTCTCCTGATCCCTCCTCTCCTGAACTGCCCTCTTTCTCCATTCTTTCTACCTCTTCTCCCTCTTCTTCCTCACTCTCATTACATATGCATTCCTTTAAAATGTTATAACAAATATCACATTTCCTTTTCTCCTTTTCCTGTCTCTCCACCTTACACTCCCGTGCGTAATGGCCCTGGACCCCACACTTGTGACAGGAAAACTCCGGACAGTCCCTCAGAATGTGTCCCGGCTGCATACACATCCTGCAGACTTTAACCTGCCTGTCATTAATTACCCTGAAATATTCAGGCCCTAATGCTGTTTCAAAGTTTACTGAATATGGTAATGACTGAACATGATCCGTGAATTTAACTTTGAGGAAACGGGTGCCGTCAGCGATTTTGGTCCCCGGCCACATGCAGCGCCTGATCGGGGAGGCGGCCGTTACCCCCCAATTATCCAGCTTGCGTAAAATCTCCTCATCCTTTATGTAAGCGGGTAGATTTAAAAAAGACACCACCAACTCATCATTACATAGCCCTTTTCCATGTAGTTCCGTTTATCTTAAACCCATCTAGAAGCCTTTACTTACTTTCCTTTTATATGTGACATAGTCACCTCAAATGCTCTTGTCCCTGTAGCTCGACACGCAATAATTCCTCCACAAAGCAACCTCACTGCCCTCATTAGCTCCAACGCTGAGATTTGTTCCTGTCCCTGTATTTCCAAAATTACTGTCTTTTCTTTATCAAATATTACTCCCTCTTGTTCTTTTTCCATATTCACCATCACATTTTTTTCCGCTCTACTCACCTCTTCCGCGTCCTTCCTGCCTCCTCCGTCCTGTCTCCTTTCCTCCTCCATCTGCGCCACTCTCGCCCGTTCTCCTCCTGCTTCACCCCTCGATTCACCGCCATCGGGTCCTCCGTCCTGCTGCTGAGGAGCCGGCTCTTTCCCTGCCGTCTTCCCCCTGCTCTGATCCCGCTAGGGTCGGCTCGCTGCTGCCAGCCGGCCACCACGTGTGCGCACCTCTTCCCATGCGTCCTGCCCGTCCTCACTTCCGCCATTCACACATACTTTCTCATTCATTCTATTTATCTCTTCACACATACTTTTAACCTTACCTTTTGATCTTTCTCCCTGGGGTCAGCAGGGGTCCGTGCGTCTGTATCCCGTCCATTTCCCTTAGCCTTTAACCTGTTATCATTTACCGTTTTCATTACCCTGGGTCTGTCCATAACTTAAGAAAACTCCCTTTTTTTTTTTTTTTTTAAACAATAAAACTCAAACTGGCCTCCCCCGAGCAGTGCTCAGACTGTCGGGGGTGAATCAAAAGCCCAAAATCAAACTCAAAGCGCACAGAAAACTAAAAATCCAAAGGTAAAGGAAATGAAGAAAAAGGAGTCCGCTGGCTCCGCTCTCACACGTGCTGCTCTCTCTGTCCACACTCTCACTCTGACACTCTAGCCGGAAGGGGCGTGCTCAGGGTGGTATGGCCGTAAGCCATGACAGAGGTGACAAATGGCTCATTTAAGTGTGTCTCTGGGATTAAAGTCAGCATTATTAGGATACGGTCAGAATTCTGGAAATAAAGCCACAATTCTAAGATCAAATCAAAGTCCCCAGATTAAAATCAGGATTCTAAAATCAAAGAAAAAATCCCCCGTTTTCTGTCAGGACTCTAAGATTACAGGAAAAAATCCTGAGATTAAAGCCAACAACCTGAGATGAAAGTCACAATTCCTCAAAGGCAGAATTCTGACATTAAAGGCAAAATTCTTGGATTCAAATCAAAATCCTGAGATCAAAGAAAGAATTCTTCCAACTATTGTTGATTCATCATCTGATTTATTTTTGAAGTCAGCATGGACAGTGCCAGTGTCCGCACAAGCAGTCAAGCCGCCACGTCAAGCCACAGTGCATGTGAGGTTTTTTTTTTTTTTTTTAAGTTTTTTTTAAGTTTTTTTTAAGTTTTTTTTCTGTTTTTACATTTTTTTAGGCTAGTACTGTTTTTTGATTTGTGTATCAGCACACAATGTCAAAGCAGCACCCGTGAAGCAGAGAAAAAGAAAACCCTGTACATGATTTTTTGGAACAATCCAAATGAAGTTATTGAAAGAAAAACTGCAAGTCAGTGGGAGTGGATGAAAGTCACAATTCCTCAAAGCCAGAATTCTTCCAATGAAGTCAAAATTCAGGCTTTCATCTGAAAATTCTGACTAGTTTCCAAGAATTCTGATATTTCTAACTATTGTTGTTTCATCATCTGATTTTTTTTTTTTTGTTGTTGTTGTTTTGAATAAACTTTTGCAACAATAGAAATTATCCTCACTTTCTTTCAACCGTAACTCTAAAAATTTGACTGCTTTTTTATCATTGTAATGAATCATTGGCCCTTTTTGTCATTTTTATTATCAATTTAGAAGTTTATGTCATGATTTTTATGACATGCTCTGGCAATAAATTCCCTACGTCCACGCCAATACAGCTATTTGAATTGGATTGAGTTGAAAATGTGTTGCAGGAGCAGCACCCTCTGCTGTGGACAAGGAGAAAAGCTTACAGCACCTGGTATTCCCAGGCGGTCTCCCATCCAAGTACTAACCAGGCCCGGCCCTGCTTAGCTTCCGAGATCAGACGAGATCGGGCGTGCTTTTTTTTTTTTTCTCTCTTTTTTATTATTAAAAATAGTAAAAAAAAAACAGGCAATGATAACCAATATACACATTGCAACAACTGGAGTTAATCTAAGGATCTTAATTTACAGTCATTGATTACATCATGAATATTACCATTTATAGTCCTTCATAGATATAATTCACAACAACATGATGCTTTTACACAGTCCCATATCTACTCCCACATATATCGCTGCATTTAAACACAAGAAATACAGAAGTGGACATCATTCAACATGATGAAAAACATGATATTTCCTCACACACCAAACTAACAAAAACAAAAAGAAACAGAAATAAATAGATAAATAAATAAATGAACAATTAATTCATTTACTGTTCAAAATAATTCATATTCAAAACGTAAACATCCATCATCAGTTTTATGTATTATCGTACTCCCTTCTTCAAACCCATCTTCAAAGTCTGCTTTGTCCATGTGTCTGTCGAGTGCCTTCACGTCACTTTCAAATGTTCCTTTAAAGACTGTCCAAATGTCAATCTGCTTCCCGTCAAAGTGAGCCATATTTCTCCTTAGTTTGACTGCATACCTGGCGTGACTTAAAACAAGATTCAGCAGATTGACATTACATCTTTTATTTTTCCCATTATACCCAAACAGCCAAAGATCGATCCATTCAATTTTTTTTAAATCCTCCAACTTCCAACATCTATATATGAGTTCCTTCAGTTTGTCAAAATAAATAGTCAGTTCAGAGCATTCAAAGAATTCATGAATAAAACTCTCCACGCCTCTTTTACACACATCACATATGTTACTGACATTAACGTCAAAACGACTAATTATTAAATTGTTGAAAATCCTGTTGTGCCTAAACAAAAAATCAAAATTCTCACACTCAACGCTGTTGTATTTTACTCTAAGATTGATCCATATTTTTTCAACATTGAGGGTGCGTCTCAATTTCAACCACACTTTCTCAGCTGCGGGCCTCCGTATGGTCTTATTATTCAGACATTTATACACAGTCCTATTCTTAATGTTTGTCACATTCACTCGCTGATCTCTGTCCTCAACATACAACTCTACTCTGCCTCCCAATCCTCTTCTTTTATCTTTCTCTATTAATTCTGTCCAGTGCTTTGGCATTCCTTCTTTGAGTTTAATCATTATTTCCTCAGCCTTTTCCAATGTCATGTCTCCCCCTTTGTCATGAACCTCATCTATAAACACTTGGCTGCTTAAGAAACCAGGCACGAATTCATAGACTATGTCTTTCACTTTTCTAAATCCTGCATCCCACAACACCTTATTGAAAACAGTTCCATTATTATGTTTGATTTTAGGGTTTAAGAATATTGGCTGTTCCCATATCTGCTCCACACTGTTACAGTCAAACTGAACCTTCTCAACAAATTTGCCCCAGGCCTCCAACACTTCTTTGTAATAGCTTGAAATGTCGCTTATCATATCTTTCCTCATCTGCATATACACTCCACTATTCCCACAGTTTCCACATTTACTCATGGCATCAAACAAAAATAATTTCCATATATGATCATTTTTATTTGTTAAATATTTCAACATTGTTTTAATTCTCAAAGCTTCTTTCTTTTTAGCAATGTTCATCAATTTTAATCCACCATCTTTGTAATCATTTTCCATAACTTCTCTTGCAATTCTGACCCCTTTACCGTCCCACAAAAAGTCACTTATTATTCCATCTATACTTTTAATTACTTTGTCTGGGACATCCAGCACTGCTATCACATACACAAACTTACTCATTATAATATTATTAACCACTAATACTTTACCTCTCAGTTTTAACCCCCTTGGTTTCCATGACTGAAGTATCCTTGTGATGTCATTTAGTAAAACTTCATACATTCTATCTCTTCCTTTTTCACTCTCTATTCCCAAATTAATACCTAATATTTTGAAATAATCCTTCTTTTCTTTTAATCCTATGTCTATTTTTTCCTCCTCCTTCATACCAATATACAAGATCTCCGACTTGTCAACGTTTACTTTTGCCCCAGAAATGCCTTCATATATTTTTATCATTTTGATAGCTTCCAATAAACTAACTTTATCTTTTATTGTGATTGCTGTATCATCCCCATATTGATAAATTAGACTTTTTTTTACCTGACGGTAGTTCTATCCCTTTGATATCGTTGTTTGAATACAGCAAAGCAGCTAAAGGCTCCGCTGAAATAGAATAGAGCAAAGCTGAGAGAGGACAGCCCTGCCTTACTGACCTTTCTAATTGGAAAGAATCAGTTATTATTCCATTTATTTTCACACAGCTATAGGCATTGTTATATAATCGCTTTATCCAGTTGATTAACCTATTGCCAAACCCAAATCTTTCCAAAACTTTGTACAGGTATGTATGATCCACCCTGTCAAATGCTTTATTTAAATCCAGACTTACAATGATCCCACTTTCTTTCTCCTTCATGTACTGTATTACGTCTCTGATACTATGTATATTGTCTGATATATCCCTGCCTGGAATGCTGTATGCTTGCGTATCCCTGACAATTTGGTGTATTACTTTTTTAATCCTATTAGCCAATACTTTTGCGAGTATTTTATAATCATTATTTAACATTGTCAGTGGCCTATAGTTTTCAAGTCTTTCTTTACTACCCTTTTTAAAAACAATGCTTATTAAGCCCATTGTTATGTTCATAGGCACTTTATCTTTTATTTCTATAGATTTATATAATCTATCCAGAATAGGTATCACATCATCTTTGAACTCTTTATAAAATTCACCAATTAATCCATCAATACCTGGACTTTTATTTCTACTTAGATTTATAATAGCAGTCTCTATTTCTCCCTCTCCTATATCTTCATCACACATTATTTTACCATCATTATTTATTTTATTATTTATGATATTCAGAGTTTCGCCCACTCGTTCATCTAAACTACACTCTTTTTTGAATAAGTTTCAACTCTTTCTGCAATCCCTACCAAATCATCTATCATATCACCATTTTTACCTACTATCTTTCTTATGTAATTCTTTTTCTGTTTTGCTTTTTCCATTCCCAAGAAAAAACTGTTACATTTCTCACCCTCTACTATGTATTTTGCTCTACTCCTAATAATAGCACCCATACACTTTTGTTGTTCTATTCTTTTCAGTTCATCCTTATATTTTAAGTACATATCTAACCCTCTTCCAGGATCCTTGTCTATACTCTCCTCTTCTCTCTTCAGATGTTCTTTGAATTTCCTTTCCCTCTCTCTCTCTTTTCTGTTTACTGCCTTGCTAAATTTCATGCTTATGTCCTTAATTTCTGTTTTCATACGTTCCCACCATAACTCAACATTTCCCTCATACATTCTTTCATTCATTCTCTTTTTGATACATTCCCTCACCAATATTTTATAATCTTCATTTTTCAGTAATGTAGCATTTAAACACCACACACCCCCACCTTTTTTGTTACCAACCTCCCCAAATTGAAAATAAACTATTTTATGATCACTGATCATAGTAGGACGAAAACCAATATTATTTATATTATCCGACAGCTTTTTGGAACACAAAATTAAATCTATCCTACTTTTCTTGAGGGTTCCCCTGACTTCTTGCACACGGGTAAATTCAATAGTATCAGGATTCCTCTCTCTCCACACATCACTCAGTCCATTCACACTCATCACTTTCTGCAGGGCAGCCCTGGATGAATCACTCCTGAAGGCTGCCCTCTCACCCGCATCAATCCTCTCACACCACACATTAAAATCACCCACAATCACACACTCACTCTTACACATACCTCCTAATTTTCCAAAGAACATTTTCCTATCCTTCTCTTCATTAGGAGCATATATATTAATTAATTTATATATTTTTTTCCTTATATTTAAACTCTATCCCCAGTATCCTCCCCTCACCATCATTCTCACACACATTCACATCTTCAATCACTCCCTTTCGTACCAAAATACCCACCCCTCTAGATTTAATAGTCCCATTGTTCACATACACTTCCCCCATCCACTCTTTCCTCACCTCTCTCTCACACACACTGTCCCAGTGGGTTTCCTGAATACAAATAATGTCAGCAGCACAACTAGAAAACAAAAGCTGCCTGCGGCTGTAAGTTCTCAAGCCATTTGAATTGAATGAAATAATTGAAACCATTTGAGGAAAAATAAATAAGTGAGAAGGAAACTCAAATATTCAACATAACGTTTCAAACTTTTTTAAATTTCCCTTTCGCCGAATCCCTCCTCCCTCTTGGTCTTTTCCTGTTTTTTACAATCTCTTCCATGGTCTCATCATCTCCTGACTCCCCTGTAACC
Organism: Cetoscarus ocellatus; assembly: GCA_037902135.1. Taxonomy (NCBI): domain Eukaryota; kingdom Metazoa; phylum Chordata; class Actinopteri; order Labriformes; family Labridae; genus Cetoscarus; species Cetoscarus ocellatus. The sequence goes on from JBAMNC010002132.1 coordinate 185,757, forward strand.
CCACCATCAGAGTCCCCCACTCCTTCCACTATGTCCATTTCAGCATTACTGCTGCTCCCTCCATTGTCCTCACCTCCATCCACAATTGTCCCTTGTCCTCCTTCCCTCAGAGACTCCTCTCCTCCTTTCTCCTTCTGGCTGTGGGGCCCTGGATCCTCCGAGTCCTCCTCTGCAGCCTCAGTCTGCCTCCTCTTCTCCACCATCTCATCAGCCTGCTCCCCGTTCTCCTCCACGTCAACCACCATTTCGCTCTCTTTGTGTTGCTCTTGTCTTCCTCCCTGTGTCTCTTCTTCCTCAGCCTCTGGTGTGTCTTGCCTCCTCTCTCCGTCCTGGTCAGACCTCACCTCAACCTCCTCTCTGCATTTGCAGCTGCTCCCTTCTTCTCCACATATTTTGCAGCGGGAGCACTCTCTTGCATAATGTCCCTGAATGCCACATCTGTGGCATTTAAAATTTGGACAGTCTTTCAGGATGTGTCCCGGTTGAATGCAGAGTCTGCAGACTCTCTCCTGGCGGTCATGGATCACCCTAAAGTATTCTGCGCCCTCTGCCGTCTCAAATTTAGTGGAGTAAGGGAGGGAGCGGATCTGCTCCCCAAACTTCACCCGAAGGAACCTCGTCCCGTCAGCGACGTCGGTTCCCGGCCACATCCGTCTCTTGATGGGGGAGACTGCCTCTACTCCCCAGCTCTTCAGTTTGTTCAAGATGTCCTCATCTGTTATGTAAACTGGTAGGTTCAAGAAAGAAACTGTCATGTCATTTTTGCTAATGTCCCTTGCCATCACAGATGTGTTTCTTATTTTGAGTCCATCTAGCAGTTTCATTTTCCCTTCTTCTTGAGACAGTGTTATCTCAAATTTGTTCCCTTCTCGTTTTCGACAGCCCTCAACTCTCCCGCACTCCTTTTTGATTCCCTTCAGTAGCTCCATTGTGGTTATTTCCTCCTCGCCGATTAATTCCACCAACACTGTCAGCCCTTTTTCAAACAGTCGGCTTTCTCTTGCTTCCATCTGTGCATTCCCGGTCTTTCGTTCTTCAGCCATCTCTGCAGAAACAAAAAATCACCTAACAAAGAGGGGGAGAATGGGTAAAAACAAAAGTTAAGAAAACCAAAAACTCCCCCAAACAGTGGAGAATCACTGTCTGGGGGGAAAAAAACTCCCGTTAATCAGAAAAATCAAATGAATGCCTCAAAAAAAGAACTAAAATATCAGCACTCTGCTGTTCTTTGTTCCTCTGCTGCAGCTCTACTCTCACTCCCAATCACAAACAGGTGTGCGCGCTCAGGGTGGTATGGCCGCAAGCCATGACAGAGGTGACAAATGGCTCATTTAAGTGTGTCTCTGGGATTAAAGTCAGCATTATGAGGATACGGTCAGAATTCTGGAAATAAAGCCACAATTCTAAGATCAAATCATAGTGCCCAGATTAAAATCAGGATTCTAAAATCAAAGAAAAAATCCCCAGTTTTCTGTCAGGACTCTAAGATTACAGGAAAAAATCCTGAGATTAAAGCCAACAACCTGAGATGAAAGTCACAATTCCTCAAAGGCAGAATTCTGACATTAAAGGCAAAATTCTTGGATTCAAATCAAAATCCTGAGGTCAAAGCCAGAATTCTTCCAACTACTGTTGATTCATCATCTGATTTATTTTTGAAGTCAGCATGGACAGTGCCAGTGTCCGTACAAGCAGTCAAGCCGCCACGTCAAGCCACAGTGCATGTGAGATTTTATTTTTTTTTGTTTTGTTTTGTTTTTTTTAAGTTTTTTGTCAGTTTTTACATTTTTTTCAGCTAATACTGGTTATTGGATTGTGTATCAGCAGACAATGTCAAAGCAGCACCCGTGAAGCAGAGAAAAAGAAAACCCTGTACATGATTTTTTGGAACAATCCAAATGATGTCATTGAAAGAAAAAGTGCAAGTCAGTGGGAGTGGATGAAAGTCACCATTCCTAAAAGGTAGAATTCTGAAATTAAATGCAAAATTCTTGGATTATAATCAAAATCCTGAGATCAAAGCCAGAAGTCTTCCAACTATTGTTGATTCATCATCTGATTTATTTTTGAAGTCAGCATGGACAGTGCCGGGGCCACACAAGCAGTCAAGCCGCCACGTCAAGCCACAGTGCATGTGAGTTTTTTTTTTTTTTTTTAAGTTTTTTTTTTTAAAGGCTTTTTTCCGTTTTTACATTATTTAGGCTAGTACTTTTTTTTGGATTGTGTATCAGCAGACAATGTGAACGCAGCACCCGTCAAGCAGAGAAAAAGAAAACCCTGTACATGATTTTTTGGAACAATCCAAATAAAGTTATTGAAAGAAAAAGTGCATATCAGTGGGAGTGGATGAAATTCACAATTCTTCAAAGGCAGAATTCTGACATTAAAGGCAAAATTCTTGGATTCAAATCAAAATCCTGAGATCAAAGCCAGAATTCTTCCAACTATTGTTGATTCATCATCTGATTTATTTTTGAAGTCAGCATGGACAGTGCCAGTGTCCGCACAAGCAGTCAAGCCGCCACGTCAAGCCACAGTGCATGTGAGGTTTTTTTTTTTTTTTTGCCTATAATGTCAGAATGCTGATATTCAAGGCAAAATTCTTGGATTCAAATCAAAATTATGAGATCAAGCCAGAATTCTCCAACTATTGTTGATTCATTGTCTGATTTATTTTTGAAGTCAGCATGGACAGTGCCAGTGTCCGCACAAGCAGTCAAACCGTCACGTCAAGCCACAGTGCATGTGAGGGTTTTTTTTTTTTTTTTGTCTATAATGTCTGAATTTTGACATTGAAGGCAAAATTCTTAGATTCAAATCAAAATCCTGAAATCAAAGCCAGAATTTTTCCAACTATTGTTGATTCATCATCTGATTTATTTTTGAAGTCAGCATGGACAAGTCCAGTGTTCGCACAAGCAGTCAAGCCGCCACGTCAAGCCATAGTGCATGTGAGGTTTTTTTTTTTTTTTTTTTTAAGTTTTTTTTCCGATTTTACATTTTTTTAGGCTAGTAGTGTTGTTTGGATTGTGTATAAGCAGAAAATGTCAAAGCAGCACCCGTGAAGCAGAGAAAAAGAAAACCCTGTACATGATTTTTTGGAACAATCCAAATGAAGTTATTAAAAGAAAAACTGCAAGTCAGTGGGAGTGGATGAAAGTCATAATTCCTCAAAGACAGAATTCTGACATTAAAGGCAAAATTCTTGGATTCAAATAAAAATCCTGAGATCAAAGCCAGAATTCTTCCTACTATTGTTGAGTCATCATCTGATTTATTTTTGAGGTCAGCATGGACAGTGTCAGTGTCCGCACAAGCAGTCAAGCCGCCAGGTCAAGCCACAGTGTATGTGAGGTTTTTTTTTTGCCTATAATGTCAGAATTCTGACATTCAAGGCAAAATTCTTGGATTCAAATCAAAATCCTGAGATCAAAGCCAGAATTCTTCCAACTATTGTTGATTCATCATCTGATTTATTTTTGAAGTCAGCATGGACAGTGCCAGTGTCCGCACAAGCAGTCAAGCAGCCACGTTAAGCCACAGTGCATGTGAGGTTTTTTTTTTTTTTTTGTCTATAATGTCAGAATTCTGACATTAAAGGCAAAATTCTTGGATTCAAATCAAAATCCTGAGATCAAAGCCAGAATTCTTCCAACTATTGTTGATTCATCATCTCATTCATTTTTGATGAATCAACTCTTCCAACTCATCTGTTTTATTTTTGAAGTCAGCATTGGACAGTGCCAGTGTTCGCACAAGCAGTCAAGCCGCCACGTCAAGCCACAGTACATGTGAGTGGTTTTTTTTGCCTTTAATGTCAGACTTCTGACATTCAAGGCAAAATTCTTGGATTCAAATCAAAATCCTGAGATCAAGACAGAATTCTTCCAACTATTGTTGATTCATCATCTGATTTATTTTTGAAGTCAGCATGGACAGTGCCAGTGTCCGCACAAGCAGTCAGGCCGCCACGTCAAGACACAGTGCATGTGAGGTTTTTTTTTTTTTTTTGCCAATAATGTCGGAATTCTGACATTCAAGGCAAAATTCTTGGATTCAAATCAAAATCCTGAGATCAAAGCCAGAATTCTTCCAACTATTGTTGATTCATCATCTGATTTATTTTTGAAGTCAGCATGGACAGTGCCATTGTCCGCACAAGCAGTCAAGCCGCCACGTCAAGCCATAGTGCATGTGAGGTTTTTTTTTTTTTTTTTTTTTTAAGTTTTTTTTCCGATTTTACATTTTTTTAGGCTAGTACTGTTTTTTGGATTGTGTATCAGCAGACAATGTCAAAGTGGCACCTGTCAAGCAGAGAAAAAGAAAACCCTTTACATGTTGTTTTGGAACAATCCAAATGAAGTTATTGAAAGAAAAAGTGCATGTCAGTGGGAGTGGATGAAATTCACAATTCCTCAAAGGCAGAATTCTGACATTAAAGGCAAAATTCTTGGATTCAAATCAGAATCCTGAGATCAAAGCCAGAATTCTTCCAAATATTGTTGATTCATCATATTATTTATGTCTGAAGTCAGCATGGACAGTGCCAGTGTTCGCACAAGCAGTCAAGCCGCCACGTCAAGCCACAGTGCATGTGAGGTTTTTGTTTTTTTTTTGCCTATAATGTCTGAATTCTGACATTCAAGGCAAAATTCTTGGATTCAAATCAAAATCCTGAGATCAAAGCCAGAATTCTTCCAACTGTTGTTGATTCATCATCTGATTTATTTTTGAAGTCAGCATGGACAGTGCCAGTGTCCGCACAAGCAGTCAAGCCGCCACGTCAAGCCACAGTGCATGTGAGTTTTTTTTTTTTTTTTTGCCTATAATGTCAGAATTTTTACATTAAAGGCAAAATTCTTGGATTCAAATCAACATCCTGAGATCAAAGCCAGAATTCTTCCAACTATTGTTGATTCATCATCTGATTTATTTTTGAAGTCAGCATGGACAGTGCCAGTGTCCGCACAAGCAGTCAGGCTGCCACGTCAAGCCACAGTGCATTAGAGGTTTTTTTTCTTTTTTTTTTTAAAGTTTTTTTTCCGTTTTTACATTTTTTTAGGCTAGTACTGTTTTTTGGATTGTGTATCAGCAGACAAAGTCAAAGCAGCACCCGTCAAGCAGAGAAAAAGAAAACCCTGTAAATGATTTTTTGGAACAATCCAAATGAAGTTATTGAAAGAAAAAGTGCATGTCAGTGGGAGTGGATGAAATTCACAATTCCTCAAAGGCAGAATTCTGACATTAAAGGCAAAATTCTTGGATTCAAATCAGAATCCTGAGATCAAAGCCAGAATTCTTCCAAATATTGTTGATTCATCATCATATTTATGTCTGAAGTCAGCATGGACGGTGCCAGTGTCCGCACAAGCAGTCAAGCCCCCACGTCAAGCCACAGTGCATGTGATGTTTTTTTTTTTTTTTTTTGCCTATAATGTCAGAATTCTGACATTCAAGGCAAAATTCTTGGATTCAAATCAAAATCCTGAGATCGAAGCCAGAATTCTTCCAACTATTGTTGATTCATAATCTGATTTATTTTTGAAGTCAGTATGGACAGTGCCAGTGTCCGCACAAGCAGTCAAGCCGCCACGTCAAGCCACAGTGCATGTGAGGTTTTTTTTTTTTGCCAATAATGTCAGAATTCTGACATTCAAGGCAAAATTCTTGGATTCAAATCAAAATCCTGAGATCAAAGCCAGAATTCTTCCAACTATTGTTGATTCATCATCAGATTTATTTTTGAAGTCAGCATGGACAGTGCCAGTGTCCGCCCAAGCAGTCACGCCGCCACGTCAAGCCACAGTGCATGAGAGGTTTTTTTTTTTTTTTTTTTTTTAATTTTTTTCTCGGTTTTTACATTTTTTTAGGCTAGTACTGTTTTTTGGATTGTGTATCAGCAGACAATGTCAAAGCAGCACCCGTCAAGCGGAGACAAAGAAAACCCTTGTTGTGTCTTCTTATTTACGTAGTAAATAATGAATGAGTTGGCTCGTAACTTCTGCGCGAAAATGGCAGCTAAGATAACACTGATTTAATAAGGTCTAGTTCAAGTCGGTGCTCTCGCTCGAAAAGGAAGCACGAACGCAGGCAAATTCCAGTTTAACAAGCGACGTTTATTAAAGTCACAAGGTGAACAGTAACAAACGGGAGTTGCTTCGTGTCGCGACACCCCAAAACAACTGAAGCTTGAGTTATGGTATGTACGTTATATAGCCAATGGGAGGGACTCCTCCCGTCTTCTCGAAGACTCCAGAAGGTCCCTCCTCTTTTTCCTTCTGATATTCATTTTCTTTAATTCTTAATTATAATTGAATAATTTTCTCTTACATAGGCCTTTATACATTATCATGGAGTCCAGAAGTATTTTATTTTAACAATAAGGCACAACCAGGCATACTTTTTTTTTTTTAATTCTATGGTTTTACACAAAATGGCTGACATGCTCCAAGATGGCTTCCCACCCAGTTCCAAATATGGTCGTGCTTTCCTGACCCTCTCTGTGCACAGAGACATCTGTTTGCTGTAGGATTATTCAGTACATTATGTTCTTTCCTTTAACACTTGGTTTTGGTTTAATATTTGTAACTTTGAACAATGGACTTCATTAGATATGTATTCAGGCCCTATGGTGTATGACATATTCTGTTAATAGTGTTTGTGAAATCATTGTATTTTGACACTTTTATAAACTTACCAAAAGTACAACTAATAAAGCCCTTTATGTATACCATTTCTGTGACAATTCTAACTACAGTGTGAGATTATAAAATATTATCAAAACAATTCATAAACAAACAGTCTATAGTCCTATCTAATTACTGTGAGGTACTAAATAGGTAATATATCCATGCTCATTTCTTCATTCAGTGAGGATTTTTACATGTAATATGCTGGATTTTATCTTTTATGTGACCCCCTATCTTCAGACATATAAAGACATCACTCAACTTAAATACTAGAACATCATTATGGAGGCTATAAGAGGAAAAAAATTAATGTGTAAAATAGTTTTAACATATAAGGTGAACTGTCATAAACCAATACGATACACAACAAAATAGGAGTCTGATTAATACCAACAATGTCTCACTATGTTAGTCTAATGTGAATAAAATATTACTAGCTAATGTTAATAAAGAAAGATATTTACGTGATCGATATTCCATGGTTCAACATTTCATCATTAGAAATACATAAAGGGACATAATATTGTTACCCACAACATATGGCATGACATTATCCTTCTACATTCTCCCCCCTTTGTGACTGTAACAGTCACACCATCAATGTCATTCAAGTTATAACACAGATATGAGCAATGTTAATTTTAGTGTGATTGATTAATACGTTATACCATGTCAACAACAAACGTTTTTTAAATCACAAGTCACAATGTCCTTTTAGATTGGTGGTAATATGCAGTGAGGGAATGTCATGGGTCAGTTACTGAGGTTACATATTATAAAATCAATCACTCAAGGTAAGTCTTCTTTTGAAGGTCATTCACCTGCTTTTCAAGGTCCTTGACCCTTCTCATGGCTCGACGGAGCTCTCTCGTGGAGCGATCTCGTATGTCCCTTCTACGCTGACGATGTCTCCACTGGCGTATGCCAGCACCGATGCGGGATGGTACTATGTCTATCAGATTTCGGAACTCCTCAGTTGACATGTGGTTTACATAGGTATACAGATCTTCCCATATCCCTCTGCTTGTAGCTGATGGCAGAATCCGCCCCTGCTCATGTAGATCAGATTCAACGTCCCCATTCTGTCCGCTGTCATCCACTTCTTCGTGTGCTCTCTCTGAGTCCAGTAAACCTTCAGAGTCCTCCTCCTGTCTTACCTCAGGTTCCATCTCTGACGTTTGGTTCAGTTCTGGGCCAGTGGTGTCTGGTTCTGGGTCAGTTGTGTCCGGTTCCCTGGGAAAATTGAGAGGAGAGTCCCTAGACTGTTCCGTGTCTTCCCCCGAGATGTTGCTTCCTTCTATTTTTGTTGTTATGCCGAGGTTTCCTAGCTTCTTTTCGCCTTGTTGCCAAACACTGGTGCTAGCACGTACCTCAGTGTTGGGTCCGTCTTCTGACACTGAGACTCTGTTGGCTGCCAGCCTTGCATTGTTCATATCTTTGCCTGCTGCTCTTGCCGCTTTGTATGCGGTAATAACGGCTAGTAGCTCAGTCTTCAGTCTTGTGTCGTGATTTGCATTTGATATCATGTTCTGCGGTGGATTGCGTGCGGTTTCCTCTGGGGCAGGATTAGGATCAGGTAGTATTGTGTTTGGTGCCAGGTTCAAGTGTGGACTGGTCTCCAAACGTTCAGTTGAGATGCTAACGGCCTCCAGATCACTTGGCAAGGACAGCCCATCCAGGCTGATGTCCATGGAGTTGGTTGAGTACGACGTCATCATGGAGTGTGACGGTGAAGGTGGTTCATTCCAGTAGCGTGCGATGTCTTCCTCCGTCAACAGATCGAAGGGGTTGAGTTGTTCCAGTTCGTCTAGCCACTCTCTGTTTCCGTCACCGAGAAGTTCTGGTAGTGGAGGCTCCGCTGGTACCACACCTGTTCCTTGGCTGTTGGTTACTATGGGTTCTTGATTCTCTCTGTGCTCTGTGGTCGGCTGGAATGGTGCCACCATTGCCACCTGGGTCAGCTGCTGCTGAGGAGCGGGCGGTACCACCATCGCCACCTGGGTCGATTGTTGCCGAGGAATGGGAGGTGCTACCCCTTGGTCTCTCCTCCACCATCTTCCTGTTGGATGAGATATCTCTGCCTGTAGAAGGTTGGCTAGCTCATTTATCCTGGGGTCATTCATTAATGGGCTATTTGAGGCTCCTGGAATTGGATTTATGAGCCCATAGCTATTCAATATTGATTCTATATCTTGGTTGATTTGATTTCTTCCAGGTATGGGCCTTAGGTGGTGGGTGAGCTCTCTCCGGGGGTTATCCTTTCTGTCTGCCATGTTTCATCTACCAATGAAACAATAAATAAACACATTACTTGGGGCACATTTTTTTTTTTTTTTTTTTTTGTGGCAGGTAATTATCTATAACATAAATTATATGGGTCAGCTGGGGTGAAGACTGTTTAGTAATCGAATTTAATCTAATTTGTAGAATATTAATAAACGTGGTTACCGGTCGGGTTATCCAGTATTTGCATTGGATATTGGCCAGTTATGGACTTCATGGTCCGGGTAATCATTACTTTCACCACTGGTATGATGCAACATGCTAATAGCAATATTCCTGAAAGTATAACAGCTATTGCTGTACCTATTATTTTCACAGTTCTGGTCCAAAACAGACCTTCCAACCATTTTTCCCATCCATTCTTGTCTGTATTCCAATTAGAATTTTGGACATGTTCGTTTCTCAATTCTTTTAATTTTTTAAGGGCTTTGGTCAGATTACCATTCTCTCCAGAGTGCATAGCTATGGTAGTACAACAATCATCTCCTATGATGTCACAAACTTCCTGTCCTTCTGCCATTAAGGTATCCAATACTAGTCTGTTTTGTAATGTCATTCGTGAGGTGTCATGCAGCTGTTTTTCTATGCCGGTTAATGCTACTACTGTCCAATTAATGAATCTTTGCTGATTGTACCATAAATAATTAACCCATCTTGAGATTTTGGCTACGTATTGTGCATTCACTGCTTGTCCATACATGGGTATTGATCCTGCTATTCTGCCTGAAATGATCCATCCTTCATTTATAGCCATGTGTTCAGAGGGCACCCCATATGGAGTCTGATCTGCTGTAATATATACTTTCTTATCTTGATCCCAATCATCAGTATTTCGAGTTGTCCTAATTGGATTATCATTTGGCATTAGTATTGTCAATGATCCTAATAACATCACTGGCGAGCAAATTCCTTCCCAATTTGATTTTAAAACTGGTCTTACTCGTCTATCGCCCTCACAGATCCAAAATATATCAGCCATTGGCAGAGTGCCATTTGTTAGATCTCTGATCCACAGCCATTTAGCATTAGTTGTATTGTTTCCCATTACTGGGGACTCTTTGGTACCGCTAACAACGGTGAGACATTGTATTTGAGCTTGTGGTGTGGTGCTGCACACTTTAGCCTCCCAAGTGTTATTACTCGCCTTGTGGGTATATTTCCTTTTTGTACATTGCAATAGATCATGTGTGGTGTCAAAATCAGGTGATATGGCTTTTTCCAGGAGTTGTCCTTTAACAACACAAAATGGAAATACTATGTTAGCTGGTATTGTCACCATGGGAGGCACTAAAGAGTCTGATTCGTCACCTAGTTTAGGATCTAGTGGGGTAGGGCATATTTTAGTATCATTGGACCAACGCTGTCTTCCAGCTGCCATATTCAATACACATTGGGCAAAACACTGGACTCTTTTACCACATTGGTCTATCCCAGGCAGTGGCCTGATTTGTGGTGCTCTTCGTCTATTGTGGCAGACGATACAGTCTTGGTCTCCTAATTGATAGGCTGAGAATTTCAGACATTGGTAAAACATGTTGTTTTCCAGGCTGGTGGTTTTTACTACTTCCAAGTCATACTTTTCAACCTTTTGTACTTCTTTCTTCTTTTCCTTGTCTTGGTTTTTAGAGTTTTCTTTGTTCCATTGTTTTTTAATTTTATCTATCTCTTCATTTTCTTTACGTTTTACCCATTGTTGTGCTAGGGCCTTGTGTACGGTTATTTTACTATATATATCAGTGCATTTATTTTTTCGGCAAACAGTCTTCACATCCACTGTTCCGAAAGCTTCACATTTTTCTACTGTTGGATATCCTGCAAATACTTTACCCTCAGGATCTATTAACGTCATTTGGTTTTTACCTCTGAGTTGACCGCTGACATATACATATATCGTGACTTGATTTTCTTCAGCTATCATATTTGTTAGTGTCAATGCACATCTTACCAGTTGTCTCTTTCTTCCATCCGTATTAGTTGTGGTGTCAGTTGCATTTTGTATTCTTGTAGTTTTAAGTATCATTACTGCAAAGATTATTATAATTATCTTCATTTTCTTATTTTCTTCCTTCATCATAGGCTTTCAGGAGGTATTTTTGAGAGTGTGGTATTGTCTAAATTACTGTCTGTTTTTATTCAATGGGTACCTTAGAAAGAACTAATTTGAGCTGTTTGGACTAAGGTTAACGTCTGGCTTTTTAGCAGCTATTCTTTTAGACCGTCTCGGCCCTTGATGACTCAGCCTTGGACCCTCAGCATCATCTTCTGGAATGTGGTCCTGTTGTTCTCTTTGCGGGGAGGCGTCGCTGTCCCCAAATGTAATGTTCTTTCCCTGATGGGTGGAGTTACTCTCCTCCTCTGGAGGCTGAGATTGTCCCTGCGAGGAGGCGTGGCCGTCCTCTTTTTGCCTGTCCAGCCACCGATTAGCTCTGCAGCAGTGATTCAAATGATGCCATACGTTCTTACCTTCAACTTTGACTGCAGTGGGTGTGGCAAGTATTACTTTGAATGGGCCTTCTCGCCTAGGTTGATTCCAGTGTCTCCTAAAGGTTTTGATGTATACCCAATCACCTGGCTGCACTTTTTGAAGGTCCTCTGGAACAGGAGTTCCTTGTCTCTCGACAGCTCCCTTTACCTGTCGAAAGATGACCTTGTGTATGTCAGCCATTGCAGAGAGATAATTACTTAGTTCTTTTTCAAGTTGTTCTAGCTCAGGTAATTCTGACGGCCCTCTCAGGTATGGCACAGGCATAGGGCGTCCTGTAAGCATCTCATGCGGTGTTAGATGTGTTAGTCGGTTAGCTTGCATTCTCATGGACATCAAAGCAAGTGGCAGAGCATTTAGCCAGTTTAACTTTGTGCTAGTAGTTATTTTGGCTAATTTTGTTTTTAATGATTTATTGGCAATCTCTACCACTCCCTGAGATTGGGAATGAAATATACTCCCAAATTTCAGTTTGACCCCTAACATATGACACATGACCTTTTGAACTTTGGTCACAAAGTGTGGACCATTATCCGAACTCAAAATGTCAGGAATGCCAAATCTTGGAAAAACTTCTTTGCAGAGAAACCTAGCCACTGTTTCTGCATTAGCTGACTTCGTAGGTACTGCCTCAATCCACCTGCTAAACCTGCATATTACTACTAGGATGTATCTCTTCCCTGCCACTGGGGTTATCATATCAATGTAGTCTATCACCAAATGTCTAAATGGTCCATCCGGAGGTGGTATGTGTGCCAGAGGAACTGTAAATGATTTTCTAACGTTGTATTTTGCACAGCACTGGCACTCACCTAGCACCTGATCCACCACTCTTGACAGCCATGGCGACCACCATACCGATTGAAGTCTTCGCAAGACTTCGCCTCTGGAACAATGATCTAGTCCATGGGCGTTTTTGACTGCAATTCTCTGCAGTGACCTGGGCAAAACGAAATGTCCTTGGACGCTTCGCCAAAGGCCTTTCTGAGGACCTTCAGAGGTCACCTGAATAGCTCCTCGGTTCTTCCATACCTGTTGTTCTAAGATTCCGGCCTTAGCTTGTGCAGCGATCAAAGACTCTAGTGTACAAATGGGAGACTCACCTTCCCCATTGTCATCTACTACTAGAGGTCCCATGATAGTTTTATCTTTTACTGCTGCTTTCTTAGCAATTTCATCAGCTAAATTATTCCCTTTAGCTATTAAAGTGTCTGTCTTTTGATGAGCTGGACATTTAATGATGGCAACAGCAGTGGGGAGATTCATAGCTTGTAGTAAGCGTGCTATATCTTCGCCATGGGTGATGGCTGATCCATCTGCCCTTACAAAGCCTCTTTGTTTCCAAATTTGGCCATAGCCATGACATACGCCGTACCCGTAAGAACTATCAGAAAATACATTAAGTCTTTTACCTTGTCCTATTATACAGGCGGCTGTTAAAGCTTTGATTTCTGCCAATTGTGCTGAGCATGGTTGCGACAAGGTAACCGCCTGAAGCTCTGTAAATGTATTGTCAGGATTTAATTGCACAATGCCATATCCGGCATGAGTCCCATTCTTATCTCTAAAGCAAGATCCATCAACAAACAAAGTTAGATCTGCTGCGATGGGTTGGTTGTGAAGGTCTTCTCGCGCTTTCATGAATGTCTCTGTTTGTTGAACACAATCATGTGGTGTGCCATCTATTGGTATCATCATCTTTGTAGCTGGATTTACAGTGTTACAACATTTAATAGTCAGCTCTGGGGCTGAGAGAACAACTTCATACCCCGTCTTTCTTGCTTGAGTTAATACAAACTTTGGACTGGTTAACAAGGCTTGTATCTGATGAGATGTGTACAAAATGACATGGTGACCCATCGTTAGTGTTGATGCTTTTTGAAATGCAAATACTGCTGCTGCCAAACCCTGGTAGCAGGGTGGCAAGCCTGATTCAATGTTATCCAACTTAGTGCTGTAATATGCCAAAGGTTGTTTCCCTATTGGGGTATCCTGCATTAATACAGCATTTGCATACCCTTTCTTTTCTGCTACATATAAATGAAATGGTTTAGTGTAGTCAGGATTACTCATTGCTGGTGCTGATTTTATATCAGCTTTTAAATCTTGAAAGGCCATATTTGCCTCCTCAGTCCATTGCAATTCAGTTGAAGTGTTTGTCTGTCCTACTGCTTTTATCATTGTTCTTAAAGGTGCAGTTTTCAGCGTATAATCACATATCCATGGGCGGCTGAATCCTGCCATGCCTAGAAAAGTGAGCATCTGTCCTACTGTTTTTGGCTTAGGAGCTTTCGTGACAGCTTCCACCTGTGATGGTGCAATCAATCTTTTATTGCCGCTTAGTTGTCTTCCCAGATATTCCACTGTGGATTTACAAAATTGCATTTTCTCTTTACTGACTTTGTGTCCCCCCTTAGCAAGTGCTCGTAAGACCACAAGGGAGTCCTGAATGCATTGTTCTTTGGTGTCTGAGGCTATTAAAAGATCATCCACATATTGACATAAAGTTGAAGAGATGTCGATATGTTGCAGATCTTGTGCCAACACCCGGTTGAAGATTGAGGGACTATCACGGTATCCCTGAGGCAATCTGGTGTACGTGTACTGCTGACCACCATATGTGAATGCAACCAATGGTTGTGATTCTGGATGTATTGGTACACTGAAGAAGGCAGAGCATAAATCAATCACAGTGTACCATTTTGCTTTTGGTGGAATATTTGACAGCAGTGTGTGTGGATTGGGTACAATAGGAGTTTCCCCTTCCACCAAGGCGTTTATTGCTCTTAGGTCATGTACCAACCTGTAGTCTTTAGATGCTGGTTTTTGAATTGGAAAAATCGGTGTGTTGCAGTGGCTTTGAGTTTTAATAAGCACACCTGCATTGACAAGACCATCAATGGTGGGTTTTATCCCTTCCATGGCGTGTGGCCTGAGTGGATACTGCCGTAGATATGGTAAAGTTACTCCTGGCCTTAATCTTATTTTTATTGGTTGAGCTGCCTTAATCAGGCCTACATCAGTTTTGTGCTTGGACCATAGATCTTGAGGTATGTCTTTTAAATTAGCTTCTTCCTCTGCAGTGAGGGTTGCTTGGAGGCTACATCTTGGGGATAACAATACCTTTTCTGTCATTCCTTCATCATAGCCTATGCTTGATATCCTGATGTATTTTTTTATCAGATGAAACATGTAGATACGGATTGTTAGTAGGCAGCCATTCTGACACTTGCAAGGCTTTGTTAACCATTGGACCCAGCTCATGTGATTCATGCCCTGCTGCTATCATCAATGCTACGTGTGGATGAGAATCTGGGACTAAAAACCATTCTTTTAACTGAGGGGATAACTCCACTGCCACTGCTGCCCCTTGTGGCCCAATGTAAATGTCCTGTGTCCCTATGAATTGAGCTTTATTATTAATCAGTTCGTCCCAACATTGCTCATAATCTTTTTGAGTTTGTTTGTCATCATATAAGAGAGTGCAGTGTAATGGTAATCTTGGTCTTGTGACTTCTCCTAATTGAATTGCTACCCATGGTTCCCACTGTTTCCATTTAAACTGTATTTCAGACTGAGACTTTAGTCTAATCCAATACACCACAGGGTTTTCTTTTTCTTTTTTTACTAGAGGTGTTGGAATGGTCTTCAGCATCTGTTTTGCTTCATTATCCGGAAAGTCTATCATCAGTCCATCTGGAGTGCACATGATCTTTGCCCCCAGTGAGCATAAAATGTCTCTGCCCAAAAGGTTAACAGGTGTATCCACTGCATACAGGAGTGGGGCTACTGTAGTCTTTTGTCCCACTTGCAAAAGTAGTTTCTGTGTCAGCGGAACCACTTGAGATTTCCCAGAGAAGCCTACAGTCTTAATTGATGATCTTGAGAGGGGGAGGTGAGCTCCGCTTTTTCCAATGCAGGAATAGGTTGCACCAGTGTCTACCATAAATTGGTATTCCTTATTCTGTATAATTACTGGTATTGTGGGTTCTTCATCAGGTCGACCAGTGACAGTTATTGATACCCCCTCCACAGGCTTCTCTAGGCTCCCCTAATCCCAATTCTCTGTTGGCCCTCCCCACATATTGTTGGGGCCAACTGGTTGTCCGATCCATGTACTGAATGGGTTTGTATTTCTTCCTGTCGTAGGCTGTGGTCCGGGATGTTCAGGGTCAGCATTCGGGCCTCTCAGAGGGTTTTGGTTTGGTGGAGGAGTGTCCCAAGGATGTGTGGAACATTCTCTTCTGCGATGTCCTGGTTGACTACATCCCCAACATATTATGGGTCCTTGTGGTCTAGTTATATTAGGGACAGACTGAACCTGTCTAAATGGATTGTTCATTGCTCCTCTCCATCCTCCTGGACGACCCCGCTGCCCTCTTTGATTCGATCTTCCTCTTCCGCCCCCAGGCTGGTTAATGGTCACTTGGACTGTCGGCAAACTTGTAGCTCCTTTCTGAGCTTGTGGTATTGCCTGGTTTGGGCCAGCTGGGGGCTGTGCGGTGGTGACAGTAGATGGTGGTGCTGGCCCCATCGGGCCAGTTCCTGTTGGTGTCATCTGATGTCGTTCTGCTGTCACTAGTGGAGCCAGGGTTTTTAACTTATCCTTGTCTTTTGCTTTTTTACTCATTTCTCCAACCTGCAGTTGTGTCAGTTTATCAGCCAGGCGTTTTCGATGTTCCTCTGTCTCCTTTTTTTCTTCTCTGTAGCGGTTTACATGATGTGTTATATGTTCTGAGAAAAGGGACCAGTCCATCTTCATAAGACCTACTACATCTTTCAGCTTGTCTTGCACTTCAGCAGGGAGTGCATTTTTTACCAACATTCTGAACATTTTGTCAGAATTTGGGTTGGCATTCCATTTTTCCCCTGATTCTTCCTGCCACCTTATCTGGAGGTCATACAGGAATTTATTGGGACATTCATCATCCTTTAGGGTCACTCCCTCTAATTTTGATATATCCAGTCTTTCCGGGTATTGTGCTCTTACTGCTGCCCATAGGTCCGGTCTGAATCTGTCGATGTTTACATGATCATAAGCATGGGATGTGAATGTATCTCCCATGTTTGCCGTTAGGAAGATTTCCTGTGCTGCGTGCCTTCCTCCCACGTGCGTTAGTAGGGCTTTGATGTCTCCTACTGCTAATTGTATTCCGGCGGTCATTCCTTCCAGGGTGGCAATCCATTTATTAGCACCCTCTATTGGGTGAGGAAGATTCTTGGCCAGGTTAATCATATCCATGAATGACCATGGCACATATCTTTCCTCCCTCCCCTTCATCATTAAGGGGAGCATTTTTGGAAGTTTCTGTCCTGATCCTCCTGTGGCTCCTATTATTTTACCACTTCTCAGGCGCATATCTTGTAAGTCCTGTGATGTCTTCCTCGGCTCATCTTCCATTCTCCAGTCTATTAATTTTGTTTCTGGCTGAGCTTCTTCCATCATGGGCTCTAAAGTACCTGACAGCTGCATTTTCATGGCTGTTTGCTGGCAGGTGTTTGTTGCTTGGTCCCCATGATGTAGATGATGTTCCAAATTATCCAGCAGGGTTTCCATCTTTTCCAATTTTTTTAGACTTTTTTCTGATGTTTTTCCTAATACATCTAACAACTGTTGATTACTCAGGTCTGGCTCTGGGGTCATTAGAGGTGCGCGTTCATCCTCTCTTTGTTTTTGTCTCAGCTGGTCCAATTCCACTGCCTTTCTTATCCTGTTTAAGTCCATCTGTTCTTCATCAGTCAGGTCTTCCACACTATGGGCTCGAGTAGATTTACTGCAGGCTCCAAAGTGAGCCTCTGAGAGCCCCTCTTGAGGAGACTCCTCTTCACGGGAAGACAGAGATTCCTCACTTGTAGCTCTGGACAAGCTTGATGGGGGGCTGTTTTGTGCTCCGTCCTTCTTCTGCACCGATAGCGTAAACTTCCCCTGATACTCGATCTCCTTCGCTCGCTTGTCTGGCCTTAACGGATATTGTCCTGCATGTGTGACCTTGTTTTCTCCACTATATGGTGGAGGGGAAGCAATAGTCACTTGTTTCTCTGCTGGCAATCTAGGTGCGGTGGGTCGAGGCCTCCCAGCCCAAGGTCTGTTGTCCTTTTTTGTCTCAGTCCATGTTTTTTTCTTTTTTTCCTGGTCCATTTTCTCTTCAGCCTGCAGCTGTCTACTGAAACTTTCCTGTTTAAACCATTCCAGCACCTCTTTTTCTTTTGCCCTTTTTCCTTCTCTGTTAAAACTGACATCATTTGCTTTATGGTATTTAATGCTTATTTCCACCTCATTGCAACGTGCCATATCAAAGGATCCCACCAAGGGCCATTTATGTGGATCTGTAGTTCTGTCTTGCCATTTTTTCATACATTTTTGGATGAATTTTTTATGTTCTGGGTGACGTGTGATTATTAGTGTCACAGGTGTCTGTTGTAGTCCCATTATTTTCATTTTGTTCATTGTGGTCCCCATGTAGCCTTATTTCACACTGCTTATTGCAATTCAGGCTATTGCTGGCTGTTAATTTGGTTTCTTAATACAATAGGTTTGTTTGTTATTAGCCTTGTTTGGTATATCCTCTTTTTTCTCCAGTTTAATAGATGTTAGTGAGACATCTGCTGTTGGATGGGCACTGAGATATCTTAGCAATGAGCCAAGTATAGAGTTTTTTACTCACACATAAATGTTGGATCTAGGTTTATAGCCGGAATTCTTTCACAACCTACCTGACTTTGACAAATTTGGCAAATGTTCAGAGCTTCAGTCCAATTATCTGGTCGTCCTATGCTTTTTTTTTTTATTTTTTTTTTTTTATATATATATATATATATTTTTTTTTTATTATTATTATTTATTTATTTTTAAATTGGATGTTATTAATCTTATTAGTATTAATGTTATTATTTTAATTAGTTTAGTTTAGTTTATTTTTTAATCGCAAAATTGGGGTTCAATTATCTATAATTAAGACCTCCTGTTTGTCAATATCAGTGTCAGCTTCATTGATATAGCACATTTAAATAGCCAGCAGCCTACCAAATATCTTTCCAGTAAAAAGGCAGACAAAATAAATGCAGTGAAACAATAAGGTCAATAAAAGTAATATAAAACTAGTAAAACAATCAAACGAGAAACAAGACAATATAAATATGTTTACTAACCAATAAAACCAATAAAAAGTCCAAAAAATAAAGTGTTTATTACATCAAAAGCCAAGGTGAATAAGTACGTCTTTAAATGTTTGTTAAAAGTAGAGAGACTTGTAAGTACTATTATGGAGCTAAATCCCAACCATTCTGCTGTTGCCTTACTGATTACACTATTTATTCCCTCTTAAAAGGGATTTCACAGAACTGTCCTTTTACAACTGTTGGATTTTATATGAATAATGTCACCATGTTTGACTATATTATATTACAAATGCATATAACCATTGTAGAAATACCAATTATGGTTAAATCTTTCTCTTTTTTGTTTTGTTTTGTTTATTTATTATCGTTATTATTATTTTCCTTTTTGAGCTTTCATGTATTTCTTTTTTCCTTATTTATTTATTAGTATCCTACTATTACTATAAATTTGATCCTCTTTTTTCCTGTTTGGCCAACAAGACCCTATATTATCTTGTCATATGTTTCCTACAACATTTATCTTAAAAGAACATTATCCTACACAATTCAAATAAATAAATAAGACTACGGGCTGTTGTAAAATCCACCTGGATTACTTAGCCCTATCCACACCTACCACCTCTTTTTTCCTCAAAGTTGTGGTTAACTTCTAATCACACAATCCACATAACTCAAACAACAAGCACTTTTCTTTATGTTTTTTCCTTATATTACAGCAATTATATCTTAACCACACCAACACACACCTCACCAGGTATTTATCCTAAAACACTTGTAACACCGTGTTTACTAAGTATTTCTACAGCACTTCCATAGCAAGATTATGTTGGCACATTCTTACTCTGGTTAAGACTCACACATATCCCTCTCTATGTTCAGCAGAGGCAGTTTGTTCCTTATCTGCTCCTTCTCCTGTTCTGTGCAGTTGACCTTTGCCCGTCAGAACAGGCGCTGTGGGCCTTTCAACTAAAACACCTCACCACACAGAGCCTGATCAAAGTGTAATGCAACTCTATACACTTCAATGTCCCTCTTTCTTTACGCTTGAGACACAGTATTACTAAACAACCTTTGGATATTCAACTTTCTGTAATTCCTCCTGATTTATACAAAATATCACCTTTTAATCAAATCACCCACCCCTACGACTAACTGACACCGCTAACTGATGCTCGTGTTTTACGTCCAACTTTACCCTTGTTGGTTACAATATAGCGTTCTGTGTGCCCCTACACACCTTTTATCTTAAATATGCCTTTTAAACCTAAGAAACTCTTTTCTGCACGATAATTTATGAGGCTGGCTCCTCAAGGTCTTAAATATCCTGAAAACTCAGTCTGATCATGCCATAAACAAATACAACACATCCCACTCCCCAAATTACTATACAAAGGTTAAATATGCATGCATCTACTTTATTTGCTGAAATTATATCTGCTGTGGAAACAGTAGAATTGGAATCTGCCTGCATTTTTCAACATGAAGCAAGTTCATTACTGTTAACCCTTTGTTAGCTTAGCAAGGCGCAACTCATTCAGCTTGGTTCTCCCCGTTAGGGACTTAATCTCTTCTCTGACCCAGATGTCAGACCCCTATAGCTCAAAAACACTCCAACATTTGCAGAAACAAAGGCTGCTCTTACCTTAAAAGGTTGTGGCCACGTAGGTGCGTTTGAGATATAGCGGTCATCCACGACTCCGCGGTCGAGAGATCTAAAGGTCCCGGGATCGAGAGGTCCCGGGTTTCGGCACCAAGATGTTGTGTCTTCTTATTTACGTAGTAAATAATGAATGAGTTGGCTCGTAACTTCTGCGCGAAAATGGCAGCTAAGATAACACTGATTTAATAAGGTCTAGTTCAAGTCGGTGCTCTCGCTCGAAAAGGAAGCACGAACGCAGGCAAATTCCAGTTTAACAAGCGACGTTTATTAAAGTCACAAGGTGAACAGTAACAAACGGGAGTTGCTTCGTGTCGCAACACCCCAAAACAACTGAAGCTTGAGTTATGGTATGTACGTTATATAGCCAATGGGAGGGACTCCTCCCGTCTTCTCGAAGACTCCAGAAGGTCCCTCCTCTTTTTCCTTCTGATATTCATTTTCTTTAATTCTTAATTATAATT
Organism: Cetoscarus ocellatus; assembly: GCA_037902135.1. Lineage (NCBI taxonomy): Eukaryota > Metazoa > Chordata > Actinopteri > Labriformes > Labridae > Cetoscarus > Cetoscarus ocellatus. Next base: position 206,451 of record JBAMNC010002132.1, read on the forward strand.
GAATAATTTTCTCTTACATAGGCCTTTATACATTATCATGGAGTCCAGAAGTATTTTATTTTAACTATAAGGCACAACCAGGCATACTTTTTTTTTTTTTAATTCTATGGTTTTACACAAAATGGCTGACATGCTCCAAGATGGCTTCCCACCCAGTTCCAAATATGGCCGTGCTTTCCTGACCCTCTCTGTGCACAGAGACATCTGTTTGCTGTAGGATTATTCAGTACATTATGTTCTTTCCTTTAACACTTGGTTTTGGTTTAATATTTGTAACTTTGAACAATGGGCTTCATTAGATATGTATTCAGGCCCTATGGTGTATGACATATTCTGTTAATAGTGTTTGTGAAATCAATGTATTTTGACACTTTTATAAACTTACCAAAAGTACAACTAATAAAGCCCTTTATGTATACCATTTCTGTGACAATTCTAACTACAGTGTGAGATTATAAAATATTATCAAAACAATTCGTAAACAAACAGTCTGAAGTCCTATCTAATTACTGTGAGGTACTAAATAGGTAATATATCCATGCTCATTTCTTCATTCAGTGAGGATTTTTACATGTAATATGCTGGGTTTTATCTTTTATGTGACCCCCTATCTTCAGACATATAAAGACATCACTCAACTTAAATATTAGAACATCATTATGGAGGCTATAAGAGGAAAAAAACTTAATGTGTAAAATAGTTTTAACATATAAGGTGAACTGTCATAAACCAATACGATACACAACAAAATAGGAGACTGATTAATACCAACAATGTCTCACTATGTTAGTCTAATGGGATTAAAATATTACTAGCTAATGTTAATAAAGAAAGATATTTACGTGATCGATATTCCATGGTTCAACATTTCATCATTAGAAATACATAAAGGGACATAATATTGTTACCCACAACATATGGCATGACATTATCCTTCTACACCCTGTACATGATTTTTTGGAACAATCCAAATGAAGTTATTGAAAGAAAAAGTGCATGTCAGTGGGAGTGGATGAAATTCACAATTCCTCAAAGGCAGAATTCTGACATTACAGGCAAAATTCTTGGATTATAATCAAAATCCTGACATCAAAGCTAGAATTCTTCAAACTATTGTTGATTCATCATCTGATTTATTTTTGAAGTCAGCATGGACAGTGCCAGTGTCCGCACAAGCAGTCAAGCAGCAACGTCAAGCCACAGTGCATGTGAGGTTTTTTTTTTTTTTTTGCCTATAATGTCAGAATATTGACATTCAAGGCAAAATTCTTGGATTCAAATCAAAATCATGAGATCAAAGCCAGAATTCTTCCAACTATTGTTGATTCATCATCTGATTTATTTTTGAAGTCAGCATGGACAGTGCCAGTGTCCGCACAAGCAGTCAAGCCGCCACGTCAAGCCACAGTGCATGTGAGGTTTTTTTTTTTTTTGCCTATAATGTCAGAATTCTGACATTCAAGGCAAAATTCTTGGATTCAAATCAAAATCCTGAGATCAAAGCCAGAATTCTTCCAAATATTGTTGATTCATCATCTGATCTATGTCTGAAGTCAGCATGGACAGTGCCAGTGTCCGCACAAGCAGTCAAGCCGCAACGTCAAGCCACAGTGCATGTGAGGTTTTTTTTTTTTTTGCCTATAATGTCTGAATTCTGACATTAAAAGCAAAATTCTTGGATTCAAATCAAAATCCTGAGATCAAAGCCAGAATTCTTCCAACTGTTGTTGATTCATCATCTGATTTATTTTTGAAGTCAGCATGGACAGTGCCAGTGTCCGCACAAGCAGTCAAGCCGCCACGTCAAGAAACAGTGCATGTGAGGTTTTTTTTTTTTTGCCTATAATGTCAGAATTCTGACATTCAAGGCAAAATTCTTTGATTCAAATCAAAATCCTGACATCAAAGCCAGAATTCTTCCAACTATTGTTGATTCTTCATCTGATTTATTTTTGAAGTCAGCATGGACAGTGCCAGTGTCCGCACAAGCAGTCAAGCCGCCACGTCAAGCCACAGCGCATGTGAGGTTTTTTTTTTTTTTTTTTTAAGTTTTTTTTCCGTTTTTACATTTTTTTAGGCTAGTACTGTTTTTTGGATTGTGTATCAGCAGACAATGTCAAAGTGGCACCTGTCAAGCAGAGAAAAAGAAAACCATTTACATGATTTTTTGGAACTATCCATATGAAGTTATTGAAAGTAAAAGTGCATGTCAGTGGGAGTGAATGAAATTCACAATTCCTCAAATGCCGAATTCTGACATTAAAGGCAAAATTCTTGGATTCAAATCAGAATCCTGAGATCAAAGCCAGAATTCTTCCAAATATTGTTGATTCATCATCGGATTTATTTTTGAAGTCAGCATGGACAGTGCCAGTGTCCGCACAAGCAGTCAAGCCGCCACGTCAAGAAACAGTGCATGTGAGGTTTTTTGTTTTTTTTTGCCTATAATGTCAGAATTCTGACATTAAAGGCAAAATTCTTGGATTCAAATCAGAATCCAGAGATCAAAGCCAGAATTCTTCCAACTATTGTTGATTCTTCATCTGATTTATTTTTGAAGTCAGCATGGACAGTGCAAGTGTCCGCACAAGCAGTCAAACCGCCATGTCAAGCCACAGTGCATGTGAGGTTTTTTTTTTTTTTTTTTTTTAAGTTTTTTTTCCGTTTTTAAATTTTTTTAGGCTAGTACTTTTTTTTGGATTGTGTATCAGCAGACAAAGTCAAAGCAGCACCCGTCAAGCAGAGAAAAAGAAAACCCTGTAAATGATTTTTTGGAACAATCCAAATGAAGTTATTGAAAGAAAAAGTGCATGTCAGTGGGAGTGGATGAAATTCACAATTCCTCAAAGGCAGAATTCTGACATTAAAGGCAAAATTCTGAGATTCAAATCAGAATCCTGAGATCAAAGCCAGAATTCTTCCAAATATTATTGATTCATCATCATATTTATGTCTGAAGTCAGCATGGACAATGCCAGTGTCAGCACAAGCCGTCAAGCCGTCACGTCAAGCCACAGTGCATGTGAGGTTTTTTTTTTTTTTTTTTGCCTATAATGTCAGAATTCTGACATTAAAGGCAAAATTCTTGGATTCAAATCAAAATTCTGAGATCAAAGCCAGAATTCTTCCAACTATTGTTGATTCATCATCTGATTTATTTTTGAAGTCAGCATGGACAGTGCAAGTGTCCGCACAAGCAGTCAAGCCGCCACGTCAAGCCACAGTGCATAAGAGGTTTTTTTTTTTTTTTTTTTAAGTTTTTTGTCAGTTTTTACATTTTTTTAGGCTAGTACTGTTTTTTGGATTGTGTATCAGCAGACAAAGTCAAAGCAGCACCCGTCAAGCAGAGAAAAAGAAAACCCTGTAAATGATTTTTTGGAACAATCCAAATGAAGTTATTGAAAGAAAAAGTGCATGTCAGTGGGAGTGGATGAAATTCACAATTCCTCAAAGGCAGAATTCTGACATTAAAGGCAAAATTCGTGGATTCAAATCAAAATCCGGAGATCAAAGTCAGAATTCTTCCAACTATTGTTGATTCATCATTTGATTTAATTTTGAAGTCAGCATGGACAGTGCCAGTGTCCGCACAAGCAGTCAAGCCACCACGTCAAGCCGCCACGTCAAGCCACAGTGCATGTGAGTTTTTTTTTTTTGCCTATAATGTCAGGATTTTGACATTAAAGGCAAAATTCTTAGATTCAAATCAAAATCCTGAGATCAAAGCCAGAATTCTTCCAACTATTGTTGATTCATCATCTGATTTATTTTTGAAGTCAGCATGGACAGTGCCAAAATTCTTGGATTCAAATCAAAATCCTTAGATCAAAGCCAGAATTCTTCCAAATATTGTTGATTCATCATCTGATTTATGTCTGAAGTCAGCATGGACAGTGCCAGTGTCCGCACAAGCAGTCAAGCCGCCACGTCAAGCCACAGTGCATTTGAGTTTTTTTTTTTTTGCCTAGAATGTCAGAATTCTGACATTCAAGGCAAAATTCTTGGATTCAAATCAAAATCCTGAGATCAAAGCCAGAATTCCTTCAACTATTGTTGATTCATCATCTGATTTATTTTTGAAGTCAGCATGGACAGTGCCAGTGTCCGCACAAGCAGTCAAGCCGCCACGTCAAGCCACAGTGCAAGTGAGTTTTTTTTTTTTTTTTTTTTTTAATTTTTTTTCCTTTTTTACATTTTTTTAGGCTAGTACGGTTGTTTGGATTGTGTATCAGCAGACAATGTCGAAGCAGCACCCGTTAAGCAGAGAAAAAGAAAACCCTGTACATGATTTTTTGGAACAATCCAAATGAAGTTATTGAAAGTAAAAGTGCAAGTCAGTGGGAGTGGATGAAAGTCACAATTCCTCAATGTCAGAATTCTGACATTAAAGGCAAAATTCTTGGATTCAAATCAAAATCCTGAGATCAAAGCCAGTATTCTTCCAACTATTGTTTATTCATCATCTGATTAATTTTGAAAACAGCATGGACTGTGCAAGTGTCCGCACAAGCAGTCAAGCCGCCACGTCAAGCCACAGTGCATGTGAGGTTTTTTTTTTTTTCTTCTGCCTATAATGTCAGAGTTTTGACATTAAAGTCAAAATTCTTGGATTTAAATTCAAAATCCTGAGATCAAAGCCAGAATTCTTCCAACTATTGTTGATTCATCATCTGATTGATTTTTGAAGTCAGCATGGACAGTGCCAGTGTCCGCACAAGCAGTCAAGCCGCCACGTCAAGCCACAGTGCATGTGAGATTTTTTTTTTTTTTGTTTTGCCTATAATGTCAGAATTTTGACATTAAAGGCAAAATTCTTGGATTCAAATCTTAAAACTGAGATCAAAGCCAGAATTCTTCCAACTGTTGTTGATTCATCATCTCATTTATTTTTGAAGTCAGCATGGACAGTGCCAGTGTCCGCACAAGCAATCAAGCCGCCACGTCAAGCCACAGTGCATGTGAGGTTTTTTTTTTTTTTTTTTTTTTTTTAAGCTTTTTTCTGTTTTTACATTTTTTTTTGGGTAGTACTGTTTTTTGGATTGTATATCAGAAGACAATGGCAAAGCAGCACTCATGAATCAGAGAAAAAGAGAACCCCGTACATGATTTTCTGAAAAACAACCCAAATGAAGTTATTGAAAGAAAAACTGCAAGTCAGTGGGAGTGGATGGGTGGATGAAAGTCACCGTTCCTAAAAGGCAGAATTCTGACACTTAAGTCAGAATTCTTGGATTCAAATCAAAATACTGAAATCAAAGCCAGAGTTCTTCCCATGAAGTCAAAATTCAGGCTTTCATCTGAAAATTCTGACTAGTTTCCAAGAATTCTGATATTTGTAACTATTGTTGTTTCATCATCTGATTTTTATTTTTATTTTTTATAAAAATAAAGTTTTGCAACAAAAGAAATTATCCTCACTTTCTTTCAACCGTAACTCTGAAAATGTGACTGCTTTTTATCATTGTAATGAATCATTGGCCCTATTTGTCATTTTTATTATCAATCTAGATGTTATGTCATGACTTTTATGACATGCTCTGGCAATGAATTCCCTACGTCCACGTCAATACAGCTATTTGAATTGGACTGAGTTGAAAATGTGTTGCAAGAGCAGCACCCTCTGCTGTGGATAAGAAGAAAAGCTTACAGCACCTGGTATTCCCAGGCGGTCTCCCATCCAAGTACTAACCAGGCCCGACCCTGCTTAGCTTCCGAGATCAGACGAGATCGGGCGCGCTCAGGGTGGTATGACCGTAAGCGAAGACAGAGGTGACAAATGGCTCATTTAAGTGTGTCTTCGGGGTTAAAGCCAGCATTATGAGGATACAGTCAGAATTCTGGGAAGAAAGCCACAATTGTAAGATCAAATCAACGTCCCCAGATTAAAATCAGGAATCTAAAATCAAAGAAAAAATCCCCAGATTTCCGTCAGGACACTAAAATTACAGACAATATCCTGAGATTAAAGCCAACGACCTGAGATGAAAGTCACTATTACGAAAAGGCAGAATTCTGACATCAAAGGCAGAGCTCTTGGATTCACATCAAAATACTGAGATCAAAGCCAGATTTCTTCCCATGAAGTCAGCATGGACAGTGCCAGTGTATGCACAAGCAGTCAAGCCGCAACGTCAAGCCACAGTGCGTGTGAGTTCTTTTTCATTTTTTTTTTTTTTTTTTTTTTCTGTTTTTACATTTTTTTTGGGTAGTACTGTTTTTTGGATTGTATATCAGAAGACAATGTCAAAGCAGCACTCGTGAATCAGAGAAAAAGAGAACCCCGTACATGATTTTCTGAAAAACAACCCAAATGAAGTTATTGAAAGAAAAACTGCAAGTCAATGGGAGTGGATGGGTGGATGAAAGTCACCGTTCCTAAAAGGCAGAATTCTGACACTTAAGTCAGAATTCTTGGATTCAAATCAAAATACTGAGATCAAAGCCAGAGTTCTTCCCATGAAGTCAAAATTCAGGCTTTCATCTGAAAATTCTGACTAGTTTCCAAGAATTCTGATATTTGTAACTATTTTTGTTTCATCGTCTGATTTTTATTTTTATTTTTCATAAGAATAAAGTTTTGCAACAAAAGAAATTATCCTCACTTTCTTTCAACTGTAACTCTGAAAATGTGACTGCTTTTTATCATTGTAATGAATCATTGGCCCTATTTGTCATTTTTATTATCAATCTAGATGTTATGTCATGACTTTTATGACATGCTCTGGCAATAAATTCCCTACGTCCACGCCAGTACAGCTATTTGAATTGGATTGAGTTGAAAATGTGTTGCAGGAGCAGCACCCTCTGCTGTGGATAAGAAGAAAAGCTTACAGCACCTGGTATTCCCAGGCGGTCTCCCATCCAAGTACTAACCAGGTCCGACCCTGCTTAGCTTCCGAGATCAGACGAGATCGGGCGCGCTTTTTTTTTTTTTATCTTTTATTATAAAAATATACTTTCATCTACAACCATTTACCACACTGTACATTGTAACAAATCAGACATTTAAAAATTGACACAAAGGCAAATCTAAGTAGTATAAACCAATCTAAACCGAGTCAAAACACCAGTAACTAAACCCCTTTCAAAATAAAACAACCGCACCTATTACAAACTTAATGAACACCCATTTAGGTATTTCCCCTAACTTAATCAAAACAAAACCTCAACACCCCAAAAGAATCCACCCAGCAAAAACTGTCAATGCCCTCCACCAGTGCGTCCAGTTCTTCAGCGTGTTGAATTATGTTGAAGTGAGATTTTGTGATTCTTTTCCATATTGGTATGATGTCAACTGTCCGGTGTTCATGGAGTGTGATGTTCCTTCTTGTCCAAATGGCAAGCCTGGCCAGTGATAGTAGGGTGTTGATGAGCTTGTCTTTCCTGTCCGTTCCAAATAGTGCTGTCCATGGTGTGATCCTTTTTCCCGTGTACCTGCAGTGGTGAGATAAAACTTCAAAGAAAAACACCCAGAAATCCCTTACTTCCCCACAGTGCCAAAACAAATGTGTGACATCCTCGTCCCCGACTAAGCACACCGCGCAGGTCCTGGAGAAAAGCTCGCGATGGACCTGGTGGAGGACGACTCCCGTGAAGACCCTCCTGTGCCTTATTTTGAAATCCAATGCGAATGCTGTTGCTGGTATGTGGGAGTTATGTAGGTTACTCCAGATTTTCCTCGTGTCCTCGCCGGGGAAGAGCTCTCTCCACGCTTCCTCTGTGGCCGGCCTTCTCCCCAGCTTGGACACGAGGAATCTGTAAATGAGAGATGTTTTACATTTTTTTATTTGTATTGTGCTATTTTCAAGGCACAGGAGGAACTCCAGGGGAGCTCCCCCACCCTGTCCAACCGCACACAGAGCTCTCCTCCAGGACCCCGGCAGTGCGCTATCTAACCTGTCACCCGTGCCTCTAATGTGCCCTGCCCTAAATTTTATCCTCCCTCTCTTTAATGCAGTGCAAACACGCTCAAAATCAAAAAATCCCTCCCCATTCATCACCTGACCTATCTTCGTGACCCCCGCTGCCTGCAATGGCGCGCAAGACAGCACCCTTCCTCCGTACTGGAGGAAAGGAGTCCCGAGAAAAGGTAATTTCAACAGCCAGCTCCTATTCACCTCCTTAGGCTCGAGGTGGGGTAACAATTTTCCCCATGCCTCCATTACCTCCCTGAAGAAAGGCGGCAGCCCTCCGCAGGTTTTTCCGGTAGGAAGAGTGCACAAGTCGTGCACGTCCCCCTCTCCGTACTCAGCCAAGCAGCCGACCAACGCCCCCCTCCACGGAGTCTGCCTGTCCAAATCCAAAAATTTCCTAATAATTTTGACCCGGAGTGCATCCTTCTTTGCCCCCATGTCAATCAATCCTAAGCCCCCCTCCTTTTTATCATTAATCAAAACCTTGTGAGCGATCACATTTCCCTTCCCTCTCCACAAGAAGGAGGAGAGGATGCCGTTTAAGGCTTTTAGTGCCCAATCTGGCAGCTCACAGGTACCCAAAACATGTAATGTAGTGGAGGCTACTAGAGCGTTCCATACAATTACCTTTCCTCTGAGACTCAGGCCACGAAGCCTCCACATATTAACCATAAATCTCACCCGATTAATTACCTTGTCCCAATTGTTTTTAGTGACTTCATCTCTTCCTATGCCCACTGTGATGCCTAACACCTCTAGTTTTTTATTTACTACATTAAACCCCCACTTATCATTTTTATTGTCGTTTCTATTTATTATTAATATATTGGTTTTATTATTATTTAATTTGCTCCCTGATGCCCGTTCAAAACACTTTATATATTTTAATATTATTTCTACCTCCTCGGTCGCCGAGGCCATGATGGTGACGTCATCCGCAAACGGGACTACTGTCACCCTCTCATGTCCCGGCGACACGGGGAGTCCCACTAAGTTTTTGTCTTTATTTATAATGTTTGCTAGAGTTTCTATGATACATGAGAAAAGTAATGGCGATAAGGGACATCCCTGTCTTACTGATCTTTGTATTTCAAATTTTTTACTTATTCTTCCATTGATTTTAATTTTTGATATTGCTTTATTATATAATAATTTAATTATTTTAATAAAACCCTCCCCAAATCCCATTTTCCCTAGTACCTCCCACATATATTGGTGATTTACTTTGTCAAATGCTTTTTCTAAATCTAAATTTATTAGATATCCTCCCTCCTCTTCTATCGCCCTTACACACCCTTGTATTGTTATAATTGAATCCGTTATGTCTCTGCCTGGGATACCGTACGCCTGCAGGCTTTGTACCGCATCCCCGACCACTCCCTTCATTCTATTTGTTATTATTTTGGATAGTATTTTGTAATCATTATTTAGTAAAGTTATTGGCCTGTAATTCTTTATGTTATTCCTTTCTCCTTTTTTATATATTAGAGTTATTATTCCTTCTGAGAAATTACTGGGGGTCTTGCCCGTTTTTATCATTATATTGAATATTTTTAACATTATTGGTGCTATGTCTTTTCTAAGTTTTTTATACAGTTCCGCAGTCAGCCCATCACTTCCCGGACTTTTCCCTTTATTAAGTTCTTCTATTGCTTTTTCTACTTCTTCTAATTTTATTTCTCTCTTTAAAGTTTCCCTATCCTCTGTTCTTATTTTATTTTGTATATTATTTAATAGTTTGTCACCCTCTATTTTATCTATTCCTTCTTCTTTAAACATATTTTGATAAAAATCTACCACTATGCTTTCTATTTCATCTTTATCACTTGTTTTTCTTCCTTTATCATCTATTAGTTCATTTATCATTTGCTTTTCTTGTTTCTTCTTTTCAAGGCCAAGGAAAAAAGCAGAGTACCTCTCTTCATAGAGGTGTTCATCCACCTTGGCCCTGATAGCTGCAGCCTCGCACTCTTTCTTTTGGAGCTGGACCAGCTGAGCTTTTATGCTGCTCAGCTGGTCCAGCTCCACCACCGAGGCCGCATCCGCCTTCTCCACCACCTCCTTTAATTTTCTCCTTAAATCTTCCTCCTCCTTTTTCTCTCTCCACCTCTTATTTTTACTATAATTTATAGCACATCTTTTAATTCTTTCTTTGAAATTTACCCACTCACCCAGGATTTCTTCCTCTTCTTCCTTCCATTCGCTTTCCTGCTCAAAATATTTACACATGTTTGTTAATTTTTTACAGAGCATTTCATCTTTCAGCAGGCCCGTATTCAAAATCCACAGACCCCCACCCCTGTTGCTTTCCCCTCCCTCCAGAAACCTACAATACAGGTAACTGTGGTCACTCCAGGGGCAGGGGTCATAGTTAACTTTATTAATTTTATTAATCAAACTGCCCGACGTTAATAATAAGTCTATCCTTGATTTACACCATTTCTCCTGTACTTTCTGCATTCTGCTGTATTTTCTAATTCCTGGATTTAATACCCTCCATATATCAATTAAATTATGTCTTATGCACATATCTATGAATTTATATCTACTTATATCATTTTTTAACCCCTCTTTATTCCCCACATCCTCTATAGTTTGTATTATATTCAGATCACCTACTATTATCGTTTTATCTGTTATCCATTTCTCTAATTTATATATGAATTCTACTCTATCTTTTTCATTATTAGGCGCATGCACTGTTATTATTCTACCTTCCCAAGTTCTACTAATCACATCTACTATTAAAACTCTTCCCTTATCATCCGCAAATACCTCTCGCCATTTAACTCCAGCCGCCTCCCCAAACAGCATGGCTACCCCTCCGGAGGTACCACCCCCGTTGTTGTAAGCCATGCTGCCACGCCACACTGACCGGGCCCCTTCCACGCTGACGGCATCCCACTTCGTCTCCTGCAAACATACAATAGAATACCGGGACACTTCTGATAGGACCGCCCGGAGCTTCGTCACCGTGCGGAGTCCGCGAGCATTCAACGACACCAGGGAGGCCATTGGAGACACATGAGAGAGGCATTATTCATTTACTTATTTTTTCTTTCCTTTCCTTTTATTCCTTAACATACTTTTCCTGATTTTTACTACTGCCTCCATGTCCATCTCTGTTTCTGAGCTGTCCAGGCCTCTTGTCTCAGGGATGTCAGGGACCCCTCCCTGTCCTCCCCCGTCTCCAGGCCCTCTCAAATCCCTCCCTTCCCTTTCCACTTGGCCACAAGGGAGTTCATCATCATCCTCATCATCTTCATCATCCTCTGCTTCCATGTCCTCTGCCCCTCTTTTGGGGACCCCCACTCCCGTCACCTTCTGCACCTCTAGGGCCTTTTCCAGAGCCGGGGGCTCAGTCCGACTCTGGCCACCCTTCAGTGCCTTGGGGGTCCTCTGGGACAGGTACTCGGACAGGGCCAGGTCAGCTCTCGCCGTACCCGCCCTTTTTTCGGCTGGCTCAGGCATCACGCCCACAGCTGCCTCGTCCGTCTCGGCCGGCTCAGGCATCACGCCCACAGCTGCCTTTTTCTGTGTGGCCGGCTCAGGCATCACGCCCACAGCTGCCTCTTTAACACCATCCTTTCCGCCTTCCTGTCCTTCCTCTCCTGATCCCTCCTCTCCTGAACTGCCCTCTTCTTCCATCCTTTCTACATCTTCTCCCTCTTCTTCCTCACTCTCGTTACATATACATTCCTTTATAATATTATAACAAATATCACACTTTCTTTTCTCTTTCTCCTGTCTCTCCACCTTGCACTCCCGTGCGTAATGGCCCTGGACTCCACACTTGTGACAGGAAAACTCCGGACAGTCCCTCAGAATGTGCCCCGGCTGCATACACATCCTGCAGACTTTAACCTGCCTGTCGTGAATTACCCTGAAATATTCAGGCCCTAATGCTGTTTCAAATTTTACTGAATATGGTAATGACTGAACATGATCCGTGAATTTAACCTTAAGAAAACGGGTGCCATCAGCGATTTTGGTTCCCGGCCACATGCGGCGCCTGATCGGGGAGGCGGCTGTTACCCCCCAATTATCCAGCTTGCGTAATATCTCCTCATCCTGTATGTAAGCGGGTAAATTTAAAAATGACACCACCAACTCATCATTACACAGCCCTTTTCCGTGTACAGCAGTTCCATTTATTTTGAACCCATCTAACAGCCTTTCTTTCCCTTTTATATGTGACATAGTCACCTCGAAAGCTCTCGTTCCTGTAGCTCTACATGCCACAATCCCTCCACACAGCATCCTCACTGCCCTCATCAGTTCCAAAGCTGAGATCTGCTCCTGTCCCTGTATTTCTAAAAGTACTGTTTTTTCCTTTTCGTACATTATTCCCTCTTGCTCTTTCTCCGTATTCACCATTACATTTTTTTCTGCTCCACTCACCCCTTCCGCGTCCTTCCTGCCTCCTCCGTTCTGTCTCTTTTCCTCCTCCAAATGCGCCACTCTCGCCCGTTCTCCTCCTGCTTCCCCCGTCGGCTCTCCGCCATCGGGTCCTCCTTCCTGCTGCCGAGGAGCCGGCTCTTTCCCTGCCGTCTTCCCCCCGTTCTGATCCCGCTTGGGTCGGCTCGCTGCTGCCAGCCGGCCACCACGTGTGCGCACCTCTTCCCATGCGTCCTGCCCGTCCTCACTTCCGCCACTCACACCAACATTCCCATTCATGCGATCAATTTCCTCACACATACTTTTAACCTTACCTTTCGATTTTTCTCCCTGCTTCAGCAGGCTCTCCTTCGAGCCTGCCGAAGCAGGGGTCCGTGCGTCTTTGTCCGGTCCGTTTCCCTTAATCTTAAATCCTTTATCCTTAGCGTTGTTCGTCTTTCTGAATCCGTCCATAACTGAAAACTTCTCCTTTATTTTTTTAAAACAGAATCTGGCCTCCCCCGAACAGTGCTCAGACTGTCGGGGGGTAAATCAAAAAGCCCCAAAAATCAACTTAAAGCACACGGAAACTAAAAATCAAAAGGTATACAAGAGAGAAAATAAGGAAAGGAGAGAAAAGAGAGAAAAAGGAGTCCGCTGGCTCCGCTCTCACATGTGCTGTGCTCACCGCCGTCACTCTCACTCACTGACACACTGACCGGAAGAGGCGTGCTCAGGGTGGTATGACCGTAAGCGAAGACAGAGGTGACAAATGGCTCATTTAAGTGTGTCTTCGGGGTTAAAGTCAGCATTATGAGGATACAGTCAGAATTCTGGGAAGAAAGCCACAATTGTAAGATCAAATCAACGTCCCCAGATTAAAATCAGGATTCTAAAATCAAAGAAAAAATCCCCAGATTTCCGTCAGGACACTAAGATTACAGACAATATCCTGAGATTAAAACCAACGACCTGAGATGAAAGTCACTATTACGAAAAGGCAGAACTCTGACATCAAAGGCAGAGCTCTTGGATTCACATCAAAATACTGAGATCAAAGCCAGATTTCTTCCCATGAAGTCAGCATGGACAGTGTCAGCGTATGCACAAGCAGTCAAGCCGCCACGTCAAGCCACAGTGCGTGGGAGTTCTTTTTCTTTTTTTTTTTTTTTTTTTTTTTAAGTTTTTTTCTGTTTTTACATTTTTTTGGGGTAGTACTGTTTTTTGGATTGTATATCAGAAGACAATGTCAAAGCAGCACTCGTGAATCAGAGAAAAAGAGAACCCCGTACATGATTTTCTGAAAAACAACCCAAATGAAGTTATTGAAAGAAAAACTGCAAGTCAGTGGGAGTGGATGGGTGGACGAAAATCACCGTTCCTAAAAGGCAGAATTCTGACACTCAAGTCAGAATTCTTGGATTCAAATCAAAATACTGAGATCAAAGCCAGATTTCTTCCCATGAAGTCAGCATGGACAGTGCCCATGTCCACACAAGCAGTCAAGCCGCCACGTCAAGCCACAGTGCGTGGGAGTTCTTTTTCTTTTTTTTTTTTTTTAAGTTTTTTTCTGTTTTTACATTTTTTTGGGGTAGTACTGTTTTTTGGATTGTATATCAGAAGACAATGGCAAAGCAGCACTCGTGAATCAGAGAAAAAGAGAATCCCGTACATGATTTTCTGAAAAACAACCCAAATGAAGTTATTGAAAGAAAAACTGCAAGTCAGTGGGAGTGGATGGGTGGACGAAAGTCACCGTTCCTAAAAGGCAGAATTCTGACACTCAAGTCAGAATTCTTGGATTCAAATCAAAATACTGAGATCAAAGCCAGATTTCTTCCCATGAAGTCAGCATGGACAGTGCCCATGTCCACACAAGCAGTCAAGCCACCACATCAAGCCACAGTGCGTGGGAGTTCTTTTTCTTTTTTTTTTTTTTTTAAGTTTTTTTCTGTTTTTACATTTTTTTGGGGTAGTACTGTTTTTTGGATTGTATATCAGAAGACAATGGCAAAGCAGCACTCGTGAATCAGAGAAAAAGAGAATCCCGTACATGATTTTCTGAAAAACAACCCAAATGAAGTTATTGAAAGAAAAACTGCAAGTCAGTGGGAGTGGATGGGTGGACGAAAGTCACCGTTCCTAAAAGGCAGAATTCTGACACTCAAGTCAGAATTCTTGGATTCAAATCAAAATACTGAGATCAAAGCCAGAGTTCTTCCCATGAAGTCAAAATTCAGGCTTTCATCTGAAAATTCTGACTAGTTTCCAAGAATTCTGATATTTGGAACTATTGTTGTTTCATCATCTGATTTTTATTTTTATTTTTTATAAAAATAAAGTTTTGCAACAAAAGAAATTATCCTCACTTTCTTTCAACCGTAACTCTGAAAATGTGACTGCTTTTTATCATTGTAATGAATCATTGGCCCTATTTGTCATTTTTATGATCAATCTAGATGTTATGTCATGACTTTTATGACATGCTCTGGCAATGAATTCCCTACGTCCACGCCAATACAGCTATTTGAATTGGACTGAGTTGAAAATGTGTTGCAGGAGCAGCACCCTCTGCTGTGGATAAGAAGAAAAGCTTACAGCACCTGGTATTCCCAGGCGGTCTCCCATCCAAGTACTAACCAGGCCCGACCCTGCTTAGCTTCCGAGATCAGACGAGATCGGGCGCGCTTTTTTTTTTGTCTTTTATTATCAAAAGTACAAATAAATTACACAGTTTATACAAGACATATAGTTTCACAGAAAAAAAACCAAAAGTACATGTCCAATCTTTCACTAAAGGAACAAAAGTAATGTTTTTTCCATGTCACCACAATAAGGCACGCTCTATGCATTGGATTCCCACCTTAAACATTCATTAACATAATACATCCTAGAACATACATTGCAAACAAAACATCTTCACACAAAAAATAATACATTAACATATTTATACAGAATCATTCATACTCAAAACTCAGAACTCCATTTTCAGTTCTCTTCACAAGCATGCTCCCTGTTTCAAATTCTTCAATAAATTCATCTTTCTGTATGTTTCTATAAAGTGACTTAACATCTCCTTCAAATGTTCCCCTGAAAACTGTCCACACATCAATTTTTCTTTTTTCATAATGTGCGATGTTCCTTCTAAGCTTCACCGCATATCTTGCGTGGCTTAGTACATAATTTAACAAGTTCACATTACATTTTTTATTTTTCCCATTATAACCAAACAACCATAGATCCACCCAATCTATTTGTTTTAGATCTTCCATCGTCCAGCACCTATAAATAATTTCCTTTATTTTATGAATATAACTTTTTAGTTCTATACATTCAAGGAATTCATGTGTAAAGTTTTCCACTCCTTTTTTACATACATCACAAATATTGCTTTTGGTTCTATCAAATTTACTAATGATTAAATTATTGAAAATTCTATTATGTCTGAAAAAATAATCAAAGTTCTCACACTCAATACTATTATACTTTACCCTCAGATTTTTCCATATTTTTTCAACATTTAAATTCGGTCTAATTTTTTCCCAAACTTTTTCTGCAGCAGGTCTTCGTATAGTTTTATTACTCAAGCATGCATACACAGTCTTTGTTTTAATGTTTTTTATATTCACACGTCTATCATTTTCCCCAACATACATTTCCACTTTGTTCCTCATTCCTCTTCTCTCAGCCTTCTCGATGAAGTCTTTCCAGTATTTTGGCATTCCTTCTTTTATCTTACTCATTATTTCTTCTGCTGTTTTTGGTGTCATCTCTCCTCCTTTTTCGTTTATCTCATCAATAAACACTTGACTTCTTAAAAAACCAGGAAGGAATTCATAAACTATATCTTTTATTTTCCTAATCCCTGCATCCCATAAACTCCTGTTGAACAAAGTTGTGTTATTATGTTTTATTTTTGGGTTTAAGAATATTGGTTGTTCCCAGATTTGCTCAACATTGGTACAGTCAAAGTGAATCCTGTCTATAAACTTACCCCAATCTTCCAACACTTCTTTATAGTATTCTGGGATTCCATTTAACATTTCTTTCTTCATCTGCATGAAGATCCCACTATCCCCACATTTACCACACTTATTTATTGCATCTTGCAAAAAGATTTTCCATACATGGTCATCACTATCTTTTAGATACTTTAACATTGTTTTTATTCTTAGAGCTTCCTTCTTTTTTACAATGTTTATTAATTTTAATCCTCCATCTTTGTATTCGTTTTCTAAGACCTCTTTAGCTATTCTCACTCCTTTCCCTTCCCAAAGGAAGTCATTTATAATTGTATTAATACTTTTTATTACTGTTTCTGGAATATCTAGCACTGTCACAACATACAAAAACTTGCTCATAATGAGACTATTAATCACTATTACTTTACCTCTTATTTTTAACTGTCTTAGTCTCCAGAAACACAGTTTCTTTTTGACATCACTCAATAATCGTTCATACATTTTATTCCTACCTTCTTTGCTTGCTATACCTAAATTAATACCCAGTATTTTCAAATACTGTTTTTCCTCCTTTAATCCTATATCTATTTTTTCCTCCTCAGCAATTCCTATATACATTATTTCCGATTTTTCTATGTTTAGTTTAGCCCCAGATATACATTCATATCTTTCCAACATTTTAATACTTTCTAATAAACTGGCCTTATTTTTTATTGTAATAGTGGTGTCATCAGCATATTGGTAAATTAAACTTTTCTTACCTGTTGGCAGCTCTATACCTTTAATAGCACTATTTGAATGTAGCAGTACGGCTAAAGGCTCTGCTGACAGGGAATATAAAAGAGCTGACAGTGGACATCCCTGTCTGACAGACCTTTCCAATTTGAAGGAATTAATTGTTATACCATTAACTTTTACGCAGCTGTATGCATTGTTATATAGTCTTTTGATCCATTCTCGTATGCGATTCCCAAATCCAAATTTTTCTAGTACTTTGAACAAGTATGTGTGGTTGACTCTATCAAAGGCTTTATTTAAATCGAGGCTTATTATAATTCCATTTTCTTTCTCCTTCATGTATTCTATTGTGTCTCGAATATTATATATGATGTCTGATATGTCCCTTCCTGGAATACTGTAGGCCTGTGTACTTGTGACTACTTGTTTTATTACTTTTTTGATCCTATTTGCCAAGATCTTAGTCAATATTTTATAATCATTGTTCAACATTGTTAAAGGTCTGTAGTTTTCTAGTTTGTCTTTACTCCCTTTTTTAAAAACAATACTTATTAAGCCCATTGTTATATTATGAGGCATTATATCCTTAATCTCTAAATGTTTATATAGTTTAACTAAAATAGGTATCATATAATCTTTAAACTCTACATAAAATTCACTAATTAGCCCATCAATGCCTGGACTTTTATGTCTGTTCAGGCTCATGATGGCATTTTCTATTTCTCCTTCTTCTATATCTTCATCACACATTTTCTTACCTTTATTATCTATTTTATTGATTAATAGTTTAAGGGTTTCATCTATTTGTTCCTCATTAATTGTTTCTTTTCTATACAAGTTGCTATAAAATTCTTCTACTCTTTCCGCAATACCTACTAGATCATCTATCTTTTCACCATTCTTACCCTCTAGCTGTTCTATATAATTCTTTTTCTGTTTTGTTTTTTCCAGCCCTAAGAAGAAGTTATTGCATTTCTCCCCATCTATTATGTTTTTTGCTCTGCTTCTGACAATTGCACCCATACATTTTTTTTGTTCTATTTTCCTTAGTTCTTCCTTATATTTTAAGTAATGATCTAAAACTCTCCCTCTATCTTTATCTATTAACTCCTCTTCTCTCTTTAAGAGTTTTCTTAACTTTATTTCTTCCCCTCTCTCCTTTTTGTTTATTTTCCTGCTAAATTGAATGCTTTTATTCTTTATTTCTATTTTCAGATTTTCCCACCATAGGTCAATATTCCCATCAAGGATTTGTTCATTCATTCTTGTTTTAATACACTCTCTCATCATTACTTTATATTCTTCATTTTTCAGTAAAGTGGCATTAAGACACCACACACCCCCACCCTTATTTGTGCAAAAATTCCCAAAATGAAAACAAACTATTTTGTGGTCGCTAATCACAGTAGGACGAAAAACAATTCTACTTATATGATCAGATAAGTTTTTAGTGCACAAAATTAAATCTATCCTACTTTTTCTTAGGGTCTCTCCGACCTCCTGCACTCGTGTAAATTCTGCTGAACTGGGATTCCTCTCTCTCCACACATCACTCAGTCCATTCACACTCATCACTTTCTGCAGGGCAGCCCTGGATGAATCACTCCTAAAGGCTGCCCTCTCACCCGCATCAATCCTCTCACACCACACATTAAAATCACCCACAATCACACACTCACTCTGACACATACCTCCTAATTTTTCAAAGAAGATTTTTCTATCCTTCTCTTCATTAGGAGCATATATATTAATCAATTTATATTTTTTCCCTTTATATTTAAACTCTATCCCCAGTATCCTCCCCTCACCATCATTCTCACACACATTCACATCTTCAATCACTCCCTTTCGTACCAAAATACCCACCCCTCTAGATTTAGTAGTCCCATTGTTCACATACACATCTCCCATCCACTCTTTCCTCACCTCTCTCTCACACACACTGTCCCAGTGGGTTTCTTGAATACAAATTAACTCAGCAGCACTATTAGAAAAAAAAAGCTGCCTGCGGCTATAACTCCTTAAGCCATTACAGTTAAATGAAATAATAGAAACCATTTAAAAAATAAAAAGAGAAATGAACTTAATTATTTAATCAGACATTTTAAACTTTTTTAAATTTCCCTTTTGCTTTCTCCCTCCTCCCTCTGGGTCTTTTTCTATTTTTGACCATCTCCTCCATGCTCTCATTGTCCTCTCCTGACTCCCCTGTATCCTCACTATCATTCCCCACTCCTTCCTCTATGTCCATGTCAGCATTGTTGCTGCTCCCTCCATTGTCCTCACCTCTGTCCACAGTTGTCTCTTTTCCTCCTTCCCTCAGAGACTCCTCTCCTCCTTTCTCCTCTTGGCAGTGGGGCCCTGGATCCTCTGAATCCTCCCCTGGAGCCTCAGTCTGCCTCTTCTTCTCCACCATCTCAGCAGCCTGCTCTCCGTTCTCCTCCAGGTCGACCACCATTTCAGCCTCTTTTGGCTCCACTTGTCCTCCATCTTGTTTCCCTCTTCCTTCAGTCTCTTGTGTTTCTCTCCTCCTCTCTCCGTCCTGGTCAGCCCTCACCTCGACAACCTCCCCGCATTTGCAGTTGCTCCCTTCTTCCCCGCAGGTTTTGCACTGGGTACATTCTCTTGCATAATGTCCTTGTCTTCCACATCTATGGCACTTAAAACTGGGACAGTCTTTCAAGATGTGTCCCGGTTGGATGCACAGTCTGCAGACCCTCTCCTGTCGGTCATGGATGACCCGAAAGTACTCAAAGCCCTCCGCCGTCTCAAATTTGGTGGAGTAAGGGAGGGAGCGGACCTGCTCCCCAAACTTCACCCTCAGGAACCTTGTTCCATCGGCCACATCAGTACCTGGCCACATCCGTCTCTTTATGGGGGAGAGGGCCTCGACACCCCAGCTCTGCAGTTTATTCAGGATGTCTTCGTCTA